>VZTE01001498.1:802052-824732 GCA_013397775.1 Eulacestoma nigropectus
AAAAAAAAAAAAAAAAAAAAAGAATACCAGGAGGGTCATGAATATGTGAAATAAACTACTGTAGATGATAAAAAGAAATTCATTTTCCTCTAGGGAATATCTTCCAACATTTTTTCCCCCTAATACAATATTATTATTATGATTAGCCACATAATGATCGCAATTTAAGAAACAGGCGTAACATGGTCCTCTGAATATTTTTATTAGGAATACAGCCACTGTTATTAGCATGAGAAGGAAAACAAAGGTACAGGTAAGAGTCTTTCAGCTGTGGGATCTCAGTAAAACTTCTGCACCCACACATGTTAGCAGAAGGTTGCTGACACTGTTACAATTAGAAACAGGAGCACAGGGAGCCACAGCTGTATAGTGAAGTAGTTCTGGGGGTTTAAATCACCACAGTTTCTCCCTCTTATCCACATCTAGAAGATATGAGAGGTTCGACACAGTATTTTTTTGAAAATGGCCCCTAAGCCCAGTGAAGGTGTATACCTGCCATTATGACTTGACAAGGCAGGGGAATGTTTACATTGTCCCATAAACTTTGCTTAGATAAAGTCTGAAAAACTCCCAACCCTGCTGCTCCTGAATAAATGTGAGTTTACTGAAAAGACTGCAGAGCAGTGCAGCTCCTGAGCTACAGAGTGTGTGAGACAGGCAACCCTCCAAGCAGACACACAGCCATTCCTTCACTGGCCTGTTATCTCTTTCAATTTGGACTGCTACATCTTTTCATTTCTCCTAATTACCATCATGTTCCCCATTGCATTTAGCGAAATTCATCACCGCTGTGCAAACCAAGGGTACTTCTAACCCCTCCACAAAACTCTCTTGGCTGTGCTGCTGCAGAAATTGAGGTCAGATCAGCCTCCTCCCTGAGCATCTCCTGTCCCTGCTTTCCCTGTCGCTGGAAGGAGGGAGCCTCCCCAGAGGCTCTGCGGGAGGAAAGCCAAAGAGAAGCAGAGGGATGGAAGAATTAACAGCAAATAGCGAAATTTTGCCTCTCACATACCAGGTTAGACTGTGGGATGTTTGCTTTGTAATCTGTGGCTGTACAGAACTGAAGAAGAGTGCCAGCACTACAAACTTCTTCAAATGCAAAGATGCTCTGCGTGAAGGAAAGAGGGACAGTTCCATCCCCTTCATAAAACCTCTCCCCAGAGGAGATGGAGAGCATTAAAGCAAACTTGAAAACACGAGGCCATACTCTCAGTAGTCAGCCACAGAGCTAGCATCTGTGGGTCTTGAACTTCAGTTAAATAAAGCCCCAATTAATATTGCTCATGAAGTTTTGCTTTTGTCCACACAAACCCATGGATGGCCCCTCAGTCCAGTCTGTATATCATGCAAGAGCTTCCTCCACAACTTTCTTGTACATTTCATCAACAATAATTTTAAATTTCTCTAATTAAAAATGACTCAAAGATCTCATGTGTCCTTTCCCCCACTGTTCCTATCATTAAGGGTTATTTTCTGTTGATAATCCAAAGATTTCCCGTTTGCATTTATGCCAGCACAACATGATTATGACATGTAAACCCAACATACTTTTACGTGTATAACAGAGTCCCTTATTTTCCTTTTAAAGTGTATTCTTTTATGAACTGCCATTGAACCTAAAGTCCTTAGTAAATTTATCTGTTTTCATCTATCAGCCTTCAGTCTGGCCTCTGCCCTGGAGAACCAGGTCTATGCTCCAGCTTCGGAGCTTGCAAGGTTGTGATTCCCTAAACCAAGACACACTGTGACAGTGAGGTTTTTCATTGAAAATCATGTTCTGAGTTGATGAGCTGACCCCTACAAGTTTTCTAAGGTAAGTCTAAAGTTTTGGCTTGGATTTGTCCCTAACCTGATATACATTTTTCATAAACTGGTTTTGTTACATTAATGGACTTTGGTTAAGCGTCAATTCTGTTTCCATTTTGGTTTCCCTTGGTTTTTTGCCACTTCTGGTCACCCTTTCCCGGTGTTTAATAACAACATCTTCTCCTTCAGTAACGCTGACACATGGAATGGATGCGGATCTGACAGCATCATCTGGGTTATCTTTATGCTGTGTGTGGCTCCTTTCTGTCTATCACAGCTCCTAAAGCTTGGGATAGAGAGGGGACTCAGAAGAAAAGGGAGCAAAGAGGACACGGCGCTTTTGTCTGACCCAGAGCCCTGGCAGTTGATGAAGATATGCTGGCTTTGACGTAAATCCTGCAGAGGGGAGTTTCACTTTGGCACAGAGGTGGAAGTATGCTGAGTAAAAAGGTAAAGAACACACACACACGTGCACACTCATGTGTGCGTACACTCGTCTGTTCTGTGTCCACAGGTGTTTGTGCAGGCATCCCACCCTCCAGCAGCTGGTCCATAATGACATCACAGGACTTTGCCACCGTCTGGGCCAGAGCTGCTTGCAGCAAGCTCTTCAGCCAGCCTGTGTTTGGAAAGCATAAAACCACTGAGGCAGAATCCCCTCTTCCCAAGGAGGTGTGGGATTTTTGCGGGGCAGTAATTCTAGCTGTGGGGTCTGGTGCATGGCCTTGTCACACACGATTTTTCGGTCACCTGTAACTTCTCAGTCTCCCTTTGGAAATTGTTTTGTGAGCGCATCACTCCCCACCTGAGGTGCTCCAGCCTCAGGTCTTGTCCTCCTCACTGTCACCACGCTGCTGTACCTCTCTGTGGCGATGGCACTAAGCACACACTGGCCTCTGAGGCACCCAGCCAAACCAAAATACCTTTCCCCAGAATTTAGGAAAGATGTCCAAAGTCCTGACTTTTCATTTCTTTTTACTGAGTAAAGCTGTTGGCATTTTCAGGTGAAGATACGGGTTTCAGTTCTGCTTTCAAGCTATATTCTTTCACCTGGGCAGTTCCATTCAGTTCATCTACCCCACCAGAGAAGCTGGGGAAAAAAAAAGGGAGGGGGGGGGAAGTCACGGAGAGAAGAAGAATTAAATTGACAACAAATTCAAAATCATGGAATAGTTAGTAGTCGTCTCATAGAAGACATTTATATTTAACTACTGTACACGGAACCAAAGCATCCCCTGCAAAAACAAGCACTCTACGTATAAAAATTTAAAACCACATTGATAACCCATCTGGCATCCTCCTAATTATGAATCTCTTAGTGGAGTAATATTCCCTTTAGAAGCAAAACAGTAAATACAACAAGGGAAACATGATTATGAATTTCTTTTTGCTCTGTCTTTCAAGACAAGCGTTCATTCACATGTGCACCCAAAATCCTTCTCAACTGGAATTTATTGAAGTAAAGACATAACACAATGCCTGCTAATTAAACATTTAAGAAGAAAAAAATACCCTGTTCTCCATCAGGAGACGATATTAATAGGTGCTTCATAATACGGAGTGTGTTTGAACCCCAGCTGTCTTGCCCAATAAATACAGAAGAATAGAAAGGCTCAGCTTCTCTCTTCATCTTTATGTGCCAGTCTAACCAGTCCGGCTTCATAAAATCCAGTTATCTTGTGGAAACGAAGCAAAAGGCGTGAATGTCTGGAGACAATTTATCTGCCTTTTGTGGGAATACTGTCTCTGAGGAGGTGCTACCCATACAAGACTTCTCTCAACAGACACCAGCTCCCTTCCCTGTCTAAAAAGGCATCAGGAAAGGCAGACAGTGACTTTTGGGGGGAGTTCTGTCCCAGGCCATCTGGCTGAGGGTAGACTTGTTTTTATCATGTGCTAGGGACAACAAGGGCTTAAATAGTTGCTTCCTGTAAAGTCATTATGTCTTAACAAAGAGTCAGACCATTTTGTTTTTTTTAAAACAGATTTGTTCCAACAGGAGCTCTGGAAAGAACGCACAGAATGGGGACATCTTCAGGAAGTCCTTCAGGTTTGGCACTGCTTTTGAAACACAAGTTTCTCGAAAAACTTTTAAGTAATGGCACATCCTAGACACTAAACAGAGAAACCCCTACAGAAACTTTCATTGTCAGCTAGAGATCCAATTGTTGAGTCTGTGGCACTGGAGAAGGAACAATGGGCAGCACCCTTGGAAAGCCTGACCCACAGCAAAACTTCGAGGCCTCAGATTAGTGATGCTCAGGTTCCTTACTCATCGTCCCTTTGATTCTGGTTCCTCCTCCATAATTATCAAACTCTTCCCAAGGCTTTTGTAGAGCCCCTCGTCAGCTGAAGTCACTGCCTGCAGCAGGTACCAGTAACCTACAGTGCTGTGCCAGGCTGCAGCTTAGCAGCAGCTCAGCATCTCCCCATTTCACAAACCCAGATCTCCCCCCGACCCTGTACGCAGGGAGATCTCCAAACCCGATAGCTCAACAGACTGAGCTGCTCAATATCGATTACCAGCTTTAAGAAATCTTTACAGTTCAGTCATAGGCTTATCTGCTTTGGTTGTCACATGGTCAGGGATGATGCCATCAATACAGATTACGAATCTGTCTCAGCACCCTATAAATCTGCAAGTTTCCCAGTTTCGGCCATCCTAAAGCATGGCAGTGGGTCCTGCCAGGCAGCAAGAGAGGCTGTGTGTGCTCCATGTCGAGCTGTGTTGGCTGTACAAAGGGTGGGAAATGAAAAATCCAAGAGAGGCTCTTGCTCCGACATCTGCTCCCAGCAAGGGCATCTAGGGACCTGCCGCACAGGTTTTTTTTTTCCTTAAAGATGATCACCGTGAATGTTGCGACAAAAAATAATGTAAAACATTTTGACAGCCAAGTAAGCCATGAAACATTAAATCTCCAAGGCCCATATGCTTCCCTCTGCTAACGCAAGTGGAGAGGAGCAAAAACCCTGCGGAAGCTGCCAGGGAGAAACAGTTGAGCCACACCGCAAGTGTCCCACTCCCCTCCATCCTATCTGCAACCTTCCTGCCCCAGGGATGGGGACAGGGAGGGATGGAAGGGGCAGAGGAGTGCCTTGCTGCTCTCTCAGCACTGTTGTCTTTCACTTGGAGGGGTTTTCTTGTGCTTGCAGCTTTGATATCCAGCAGCCCTGCTGTAGCTGTTGGGAGCCCAAGGAAGCCTGACTGCAGGGACCATGGCATGGCCAGGGGTGAAGTGAATGCAAATCTTGTCCTACAAGGTGCAATATTTTTATGGGTGCTCTGAAGCCTATGGGATGCTCCTGCTGCTCTTATGGTCTTATCTGGCTTCCCTGTGAGAAGCTTTGTCACACAGAATTGTAACTTCAAAGTATTTCCACGGAGGCTTTGGATCTTCTTAAGAGCTCCCAGTCCTTTCCCATCCCCAAAACCCCACTGGGTTACAGAACTTCTTCTTCATTGACAAGAGTAACCCTAAACCCTAATAAAAGGGATAAGTTTGGGAATGACTTATGTTCCAATTGACTCCCAAAGACCCCACCCTTGGCCTGCTCAAATGGGAGGCAAGCACCGTTAAAAATAGGGCCAAGGCTTACCAGAACCTCTGTGGTGTCCCCAGAGCAATGCATTTATTGTCACACCCCAGCTCAAAAGCCCCCAGACCTGTTTGTAACTACTCACAAGAGTGAATGAGTTTTTGCAACCTCAACAAGGATCCTCAGTCCTTCAACCACCACGTGCCCACAGGCATGACCAGGAAACCCACCAGGGCTGTCCCTCAGACCAAGAAGTATCTCTCTGTGACAGCAGTTTCTAAACCCATATCCAAGTGAAGAGTGGGGCACTGGTATTAATGGGGCTCCCGGACGGAAAGTGTTTCAGAATTAGATATTTGTGATTCGGGTGGAAAGGCTGAAGTCCTGGCAACATAGCAGTTTGTGAGGTTGCAAGTTTGTAAGGTTATTTGGCAACGTTAATTTGGTGCCCTTTGGATTTGGATGTCTCTTCTCAGGAGAGAAGCAGCAATGGCTGGCACATACAGATATGGAAAGCTTTCCTGGGGCTTCCAAAGGGGAGGCAGAGGCACCTGGGGCTTCACATGCCTAATATTTGGCAATAGGTGAACATGCTGTCACATCAGATGCTAAATATTCGGTGCCTCTCAGTTTCAATGAATCGTTATGACTGAAGAAATCAAAGGTCCCATGGGGAAGAGCTGCACTAGAACATTAGACAAGGAAAACTTCGTGTGGGTTTGTTTTTTTTTTAAAATAAAATGAATAGAATGATCTTCATTAATTCAATAACCACAGAAATATTTACAGTGTAATGACATCCATTCTTTTTCTGTTCAAATATTATTTTAAGGGCTTCTTGGCATCGAAGAGCCTCTTCCTTTGAAAATCCTGACCCAGTGTCAGGACAAGAACAGACCTAAGTCTCTTAATCTAATGGCTGTTAGCGGGGGTGACTACTTTAGCAATGCTCGGCTGAAAAATGAACTTTGCAATAAATGACCTTCAGAGAAGAAGACTATTCATGTTAATTAGTAGCTCTTTTCAAACAGGACTTATATATGCATTAGGCTATGTCATTTCAAACAATGCCATCATTGTAGTAAACATCAAGACAAGGCTCAAGTACAGTTATGAAAATTTTAGAAAACTCCAGTTAGTTTTTTTTCTCCAAAGATTATGAGTTACGATTACTGATGTGTTCCACAATAGGATCTCTCCTAATGGCTTTTAGCTTTTGCCACTGCCCACTTTTAGATTTAAAATCCATACAATTACGGACAATTTATAGGCATTATGAGGCTCTCTCACCCCATTTTTTTGCACTGATTCTTACTGATTCAAAGCAGCTTCAAACCCGGCAAATCAAATGCATTTTGCTTAAAACAACATTCATTCTTACAGAGCCCACTTTATTCTTATTAGTACTTATTACTTATTATGCATATTTAATTTAAGAATGCATGTTCTCCATTAAAAAATCAGAATATTTTGAAGTACTGGGAAGTGATTATTTTGGTTAGTTCCCCTTGATTAACCACTCAAATGTGGATGCATTCTTTCTAGAGCATGTACATAACAAGAATAGAAAAACGGCAAAAGGAGGCTACCAAAAGGAAAAACATGAACAGAATAAATGGATGCACAAAATAAGAGGCATGATTTTTATACCGCTTATATCAAAATGCATCTTAAAAGATAGTTACACCATGTTTAAAAATTGCTTTTTGGGGAGAAGATGAACTTAGTACAACAAATCTGGTTCAGAAATGTTATTTGGAGTTGCAATAGGTAGAAGGAAATGTGCAAGAAAATTGCATAATTATGACTCTACATTAATTTTGGGTTACATTTATTAATTAATTTTTTTAAAGTGCATTTTAGGAGTCTCTTCCTCACTGCTGATCATTCAAACACAAACACAAAGTTAATTTTAAAAGCTAACCTGTCAGGCGCTGTGCACAGTGGCTTCACTATCCAAAAAACATACATTCCTAAGTAATTAGGGAATTAACAATAAATGTATTGTGGAATAGCATTTTAGCAAGATGTTTAATAAAGAAAGTCATCTGTTTTGCAAAACAATTAGCTAACAAAGGGGAAATTAATAAATATTTATGAGACCAATGGATATGGTTTGTTTAGAGCCTTGCAAGATTCAGAAAAGGCAAACAATTAGTTGAGCAAACTGCAAGATTGGGCTCATTCTAAATATCCAGCACATGAGAGTGTTCTGTGTTCACATCTTGGAGGGGCTGCCCTACACCATATCTGCTCTCTGGCCTGAGCAGGGAGTGTGAGCAGCTCTCAGAGATGGGATGATGGGCACATCTCTTGCCACCGGTTTGGACAAGCAGGTCCCTCCTCAGCACTCCGGTTTTTGGGAGTCATCTTCACCAGGGGCCAAACTTCCCTCATGTGTTGTGTAGGGAGCCCAGCTGCTTACCTTCATATCATGAATTCCTATGAGCCTAATAGCTTCCTGAGCCACTCTCCCTGTGAGGACAGCCCTTTTTGGCTGCTGCACACTTCTTGTCCCCTCTCAGATCTTGATTTTGTAACACTGAGCACAGGGAATGCAATGGTTTAGATGTAGCTGCTTTGTTTAAGCGGGGGGGCATACAGACTTTATTGGGTTTCGTCTTTTGCCATTTCAAAAAGAGATAAAAAGTAAAACCTGAGGCACCCTTGACTTAATCTTCCCTGCTTGGTTTTCGTGTGTACTTATGGCGTTATTCTAACTGTTCTTTAAAGAAATGAAAAAGAAGAATGGACCAGATGTGGGATTCATTTTATTCATATTCAATTTGTGCAGAATTCAAAGAAATGGTTCCTTTATTTGCCATTTCTGGGAAAACATCTTGAGTTCATTTTGTTCTGCTCATAGACTTGTAGAAATAGGTCTGGAAAGGTACTTCACAAGCTCATCTTGTCCGTCTTCCTGCCTCAAGGCTGACTCATGCCCAGTGCTCTCTAGCAGCATGATAAATTCAAGTATAACAATAACCCTTTTTTTCCCCACAAAAATACTGCCATAGAAAGTAAAAGGTTAAGAAATAAGATAGCAATATGTCATGACTCTGCCATAGCATTTAATGCTGTTCTTTAGGCATCCATGTAGCTGCTCCTGTGTCCTGAGCACACCCAGCTGCAAGTTGTGGGGATACCTACCCTGACTCCTGCAGATTTACTTGGCTTCAAATAGGGCAGCTCAGGTACCACAACAGTGCCACTGTATCTGCTCACTGGCTGCTCTAAGGGCACTCAGGCCTCCTCCAAAACCTGCCCCACTACAGTGGGACTGAGGTGTGATGGTATCATGTGCTCCTGATGACACTTGCTGAAAGTTGCCCAGCATAAGGCATTTTCAAAGGGCTGTTCTCCAGAGTAGAAATTCAGGCCTACATAAGCTATTCCAAGTTGTGCCCTAGAAAAAAAAATACAAATCATTGATGGCCATCTGACTCCACAGGCGTAGGGGGCACTGAAACATGACAGAATATTTTACAAGGACAGCAGGTGTACCAGAGAAGGTAAAGTTGTTTCTGGTTCCAGATAAAATGAGTATATCATAGGCAGGACACCTGGGATGCTGCAGGTTCTGTACGTGGTCATGGAGCTCCACTTTACACCTATATATCAGTATTATTTGCCAGCTCAGAGAACATGTGGAGAATTAACTCTTAACTCTTAACTTTGGTTGAACAGCTCAACTAAACTGCTCTTTTCCAACCATACTGTAGATGTAATTTTCAAACCTGCTTCTTCCATCCCATCTCCTTTCCCTCCTCCTGCCCCTTCTTCTGCACCCCCTTGCCATTCAACACCTGTCCCCACACACACTCTGGCCTACTGCTTGGCTTCCATGCAATGGGCATTCAGAGCTTGTTTTCTTGGGACTGGGAAGCACGAGGTGAGAAGAGACACCTGAACCATGACCTAGACACTGAACCAATGTCTCCCAGTCCCAACCCACCAAGATCCACAGGACAATCCTGCAGCAGCGCTGGGATTCCAGTGGGAAGTGTGGGGAACCACGGGTGTTGGAGCAGAGGCACTGTCCTGACTTGGAAAAGAGCGGTCTGTGACCAGGAGTACTGGGAGGAAAACGTGCAGACAGCTTAATCCTTCTCACATCCCCGTTCCTCCCACCCCCAGCTCGTGGGTTTGCAGCGTTGCTGTTTACAGGGCAGGCACTGCAAGGGGCTGCTGCCCAGCCCCGCCTCCCCTTTCCCCAGTTAGCCCTTTTCAGTACTGGTCTCTTACAAACCTCGCCCTGCTCCTCAGGGACATTTACACCATGTCAGTGTCCCAAATAAAACAGCACTGCATTTCAGGCTCAGGCACTGGCAAGCAATCCTGGGCAGCGTTTGTCTGTTAGTGCTTTGCCTGGCATGGCAGTGCTCCGGGCCAGCTAGCGTAACTCCCAAAATAACCTGCTGGGCAGCAGCCAGGCAAGGAATGAGGAAGAAATGCTGACTCCGTAGTAAAGAATGTGGTGCTTGTATTCAGCCTAATCCAGCACTGGCACCACCACACATAGCCCAGAGCAAGGCAGCCTGGAAATGGCAATGGAAGCAGGGAGAAGGAGCAGTGCGACAGGTACCTAAAGCCCCAGGGAGCAAGGACACAGGGCTGGGGCCATGGTGGGAGTGATAACAACCTTGACTGAATGAGGGATGTTGGTTCCTCATGGCAACTAGGAGCCTTAGAAAGAACAAGACAAGCGTAGAAGATAGCAAAAGGAAGATTGCGGTCCAACAGCACAGAATAGCAGGGCCCAGGCTCCCTGTGGTGTTGCATCAGACCTACTCACTCACTTAGCTGTGGCTTTGTTCTTCCGCACTAAGGGTTAGATGAGTTTAGAGAATGCAATCATTTCTATAATAAACCCCCATGCTGGGTGACTGCTGTTTTGCCCTCTTCACGCTTCGAAGTCTCAGGCTAAGCTGTAATAGCTGCTCACCATAATTTTGGGTATTCCCCCTCTCCTCCCTGTACGAGGCAGTTGGCAAGAGACCCAAAAGCTGTCCCTGGCTCTGCTGGCCTGGCCGGGGAGTGGCGGTGTCTCACAGTTAGGACATGCTGCTAGCTCGCTGTCAGGCACTGCTTAGGCAGACAGTGGGGAAAGAGCTTCACTCCAGGCCTTATTCCTGGTAGGCAGGTCAACACAACCACTCTGGGTGTAAAAAATTTGATTGTGGACATGAGTCACGTTACTTCACCTCAGTGTGAGAGGATGGGCCCCTGTCTGGATTATTTCCAAATTAGAGACAGTCATTTATGCTAGCTTCAGAGCTGTAGTTGTGGACATGAACACTACAGACTGAATTTCAAAGGGACTCCTCTATCCCTCTTCTGAGAGCACCAATGACAGACAGAAGTGAGGTTTTTTGGGGATGGTGAGGATGGAAGAGGCTACAGATGACAACCAGTGTCTGGTATTTACCTAAAAAATAAAGGGCTCATGTACATTTTTGGATTAGAATCTAGGTGTCTATCAACTCAAGCAAATGTACTAGCTCAGTTGGAAATCTTGTGTGTCTATTTTGTCATAGACATCTTATGGCCATGATATTCATAGGGAAATGCTTCAGTCTGTGAGCAGTAGTGTCAGAGATATCCTCTGAAGCCAGAGACAGGTGGTGCTTGATGGGATACCAAGGTGGTACCAAAGTAACTCCTGACTGTCATTCTCACAGAGTACATGAAGAGTGGGGACTTGCTCCTCTTATCTCGACCCATGTGATAGGATCCTTGTGTACCATTGGGCCAGACTGAGGTCTGGAAACTCAGAGACAGGGGGCATCCTAAATGGGAGCATTCCTCTCTTTACTCCAAAATAGCTAAATCAGCACTTAGTTCAAACACATGCACATCTGTGTAAAGCCCTTCTCTCTCACACCTCACTTCTCACGCTGGGTGCACTATCCAGTGGAGGAAAAGATGACATATTTTTTACGATTAATTTTTCTTTGTAGTATTTCAAAGTCTTGTCATACTGCCCAGTGCCTAAGAGACTACAATTTCTGATGCTCCATTGGGTACAATGTGTTTTATCGTTACCATTTTTGAACGAAATGTATTTACTTTCTTTTTCTAGAAGGCAGAAAAATCATAAAAATATCTCTCAAGAACTTCTGGCTTCTTTTAGAAAAGTGATTATATTTGTCATGAACTGAAGCATCACATTAGGTATGAAACAAAGTAAAAGCAGATGGTCCATACTCAGAGTGCAAACTGTTGCCTTTCAATAACATGCGTAAGAATACAAGAATTTCTCAACTACATTTCTCTGCTTCATAGAAGATCTGAGTGTGCTATTTGCTATTAAAATGCCTCTTCAGAAAAAATAATGTTTTCTAGTATTTATAAAATACATTTAGCTTCTGCAGTTGACATGAAACAAAACTATCTTACCAACTGCTGGCTGTTTAGCATGTAAATTAGCTGGTTTACTAGAATTGAATTTATATGCGAAACTTTATACAAAAATCCTCTTGTTTCTCTAACCCACTAATAAGATCAGGAGAACAACACAAAACATAGATTAAGTCCATCTTGCAGATATAGACTCGATCTTGTTGGCATAGGGTACAATAATATTCATTATAACAGAGTCAAAAGTCATGCAAAAAAGGGAGAGCACTTTTTATGGAGTGCCAGGGCTCTTTGTGAGTTCTCAGGGTATAATTTACCTTCAAACTTTTAAATAATTCTGTGTAAATCTGTGTTTTTATTGCGTCAATGATTTACATGAAAAGGTGAGCCCTTGCCTAACATAAATTCCTGCCGAAGCTATATATAATTTCTATTACAAGCATGCTTGTGCACTGTACTTTGCTCATACTTAGCAATAGAGGTATTTGTGAACCAAGGATTTCTTTAATGTTTTTATATTCAGTAAAAGAATGCACAGGGGTCAAAGCAGGATTGATTTGAAGGAGTTAGATTTTAAAATCCCTTTAAAAATCAGGACAAAGGATAGCACACTATTAAAATAAAATGCTTAAAAATGAAAAGTATTATGCATGCTACACAGTAGAAGATCAGATTTTTATTAATGCAAGTTTTAAATGCTGATTAATCCTCTTGAGAATCAGTTTCCCAAAGCTTTGGCCTGCATTCAAGTCTTTTTCAAAGGGGCACATCACTTCCATTATTCTGAATATTAATTGAACAACATTATAACTAAGGATACAAAGCAAGATTTAAAACATGATTACAGCTGTCATTGCTTACATCTAAATAAGTCGTTGGAAATTGAAGCTCAGGGAAAAAAAAAAAAACAGTAATAAATTAGAAAAAAAAATAAAAAAGCCCCAGCCATAAACCTCTCTTGTGAGGATGGTGAAGCTGCTGCCTCCCACGGCCCCCCCGACCCTGGGCAGGATGGATGTTCTGCACGCCGCGCACTGACGGCTCGGCTGGCGGCTTGCGCTCGATGTGCTCCCACTACCTCCCCCCCCACCTTGCAAACCCTGGGTGTGTTTTGTCCTGCAAAATAATAAACGTCCCAGAAAAACACCGTCATTTGCAGATGCTAACGGGAAGAGGGATGGTAATTGTTCAAAAGACTGAGCTGCCTGTATCCTTGTTAACTTCCAGAAAGGGTTTGTTTTATTTGTTTGGTATAAACCGTTTTCTATAAACCCAGCTTCAGCGCATGCCTCTACACAAGTGTTCATGTCCTTAACGCTAAGCACGTGCTTAAGTGCATTCCTGAACTGGGCCAAAAGGTACCTCCTTTGACATTTTTGTCCATAGCTGCTGTTCTTGGAAAGATGCCTTTTTTGGTGAAAACTAATGTGAGGTTACAGTAACCATCTAATTCTGATTAGACAAATGGCATTACGGTAGAAGTATTAAAAATTTATAGTCCTATTTACTAAGTTTATTTGTTGGCCATAAAAAGCTGAATCTTACATAACATAAAAAGCATCCAGTCCTAATGATGAGAAAGATATAAAAAGATAATGGTGCAATCATAACATGTCTCTGAGAGTTTGTACATCTCAGTTGCAGTTTGGCACATCGCATAATTGTGTTGTGCCAAACTGGCACCAAACCACAATACGTTAGTGAAAAGGGCCCGCAGTTTAAGAGGAAAATCTAGAAGTGTTAACTATACACTGTCTAATTATACAACCTTACTGTCCCAGAATGTGATTTCTGCAACCGTTTCTGACATATGGGAAGAGGGTAGAACAGCTGGTCATTAAGGTTTTCTCAAGACTATTTAGTAACACACTTGAATGTAATTAAAGTGCTACATTAAATACTGCACTTGTGTACAATGTATTTTTAATCTTTATGGCATGCTGTAAAAGTAAATAAATGCAAAGTGTTAACGTTTCTCTCCTTCATCTCCTAAATTGTTAAGATATAATGACAGTCCCAATCCATGCCGTGTGCATTACCTGAAGAACGCTCTGGTGCTCTGTGAGCATCTTGTGCTGCAGGAAGCAAAACCAACCTGAATTGTGCAAGATGGATATAAGTTTATTCGGTTTCGTTTGCCTAAGCTGAGCCATGCTGACTTACCTGGATGCATTTCAACAGGCAATGTTGCAATGATCCTTTTATTGGAAGGCTTCCTTTGGAACCAGTCAAGATGATGTAAAGCAACTCTGACCCGTGCTGGATCTAACGCAAGAAGCAAAAGTCTGGATACAAAATGTGCAAACATCTCTGCAGCAAACTTTACTCCCGGGTGTCCCAGTAGGGCTTCTGCCCTGAAACAATCAGAACTCAACTCCATACAGGTGCAGATTACAGATGGGTTAAATTGCAGAACTGTGTTTATACTCCACAATCCTTATTGTGATAGAAGCATCTAGAAAATCAGGACAGTTAAACACCACCTGGGATCAGGGCCCAGTTATTTATGCTTTCCCTTCCTTTATTGTCTGTGGCTGCCTATGACCTGTATTTCCATTTCTACAGAAAGCAATCAGGGGGGTTTATAGAAACCTAAGACCACCATAAAGGAACTTACTTGAATCAGCCAAAACCTGTGGAACAATTCATATTCTGAAAAATTGCCTTGAGATTGGTGCCAGTACTCCATTAATAATAACTTGGGGATTCTGTGGTCCTAAAACCATGGGGATGCTGTAGCATTGTGAATAAGACATATTTTTGAGGCACTTTTTTGTTTTGATGCAAAAATGGATAAGACAAAAATAAGTTTTAACCTACTTGGTTTAGTGAAAATTGTTTCTCTGCATTAGACTTGTGTTTTCTGATATTGATGTTTGTTTTACATTCTTTAATAACTCTTCTGCTTTGAAAAGAAAGGCCAGAAATTTATTGAAAAGTCGAAACTGCTCTTGACTTATCATGAATTCCAGTAAACACATGTTTTAATTGACTATTTTCTGAATACGATTAGAGCTGTTGACAGTTTCTTCAGTTCCTTGAAAGAATTTTTTTTCTCTGAATTCAGCACTTTCTAAAAAATACTTTGTTCTGCACTATGGCATTTTCCTTTGAGCAGGAAGGATAGCTTTACACAGCATTTTCCAACACCAAATCCAAAAGGGAGGACAGAGAAGAAGCTTGTAAGAAGACAGATTTAACAAAGCACTCAGGCTGTATCTTCCAAGGCAATGGACCGGCAGTCTTCAGGAAATGAAAACCATGGAGCTGGAAACAAGTGTGTACCATGTTCGCATGAGCTGTCTGGTGACAAAGATGAGTTCTGCCTGTGTATGCACATGTGGTGAATTCAAGCTTTATGCCACTTTTCAAAGGTAGGTATAAGTTTTTATTTTCTCTGAAATGTAATATTGGGGTTTGATTTGTGAATGGTTGCTCTTTGCAAATGAGCAAAGGACAATGACATGCTGTGTTATATGTTTTGCTGGTCATTTTCTAAATCAACCAGAAGCCTTCTGTTCAAATAAATGACACTTTTTCTCTCCATTAATGGGGCATCTGCAGCATTTTTTTCTAAAAAGGAGCAGTGGCACGAGCAGCTGATCATCCAGCCTTCCTGACACTCTGTTCATGGATGGATTTTGCAGCATGTTACCCCCTGCAGCTGGTGTGTGCTATCAAAACCAAGAAAGGCCAACCAATGTAGAGAAATCCATGAAGGCAGGAGACACAACTTTCCTATGGCAAGTTAATTCATTTTCACAAAAGATGAGAATAACTATAGATCTCACCCATTCAGTGTTAATTGCAAAACTCATCTCTCTGACTTAACTTTGCCTCATTAATTTCTTCACACACAGTTGCCAGGTACAACCACATCTAAGCGCAAACACAAGCAAACAAAAACCTGCTAATCAAGCTACTTTTCTTACAGGCTCAAAAAAAAAAAAAGGTAAATTAAAGACACTGGCATATTTTGGAAGAGATATTGTGCTGGTTGAGGTTAAGTAAATGTTGCAAGAAGTAAATATAACGTCTTAAAAAAAAAATCTGTTAAACATACTCTCACCTCACTTCTTCAGAAGAGTAAATTCCATCAGGGTTAACCCCAAAATGGTCACTTTTAGTTTTCTACACTTAGAGGCCAATATTAAGAAATAAGGTAGACATCACTTCTTTCAAAACCATACCAGACTGCCTTAAATTCTTTCCTAAAACACTCAAAGACACAAAGCTACCATTGATCTGGACAGGGCATGGATATTGCCAGAAAGAGTTCATTTCCCTTCAACCCAAATAATTTTTGTCCCAAAGACGGTTGCAGGTCATGAACTGGTTATGCAAGGAAGCTGTTGGGAGAAATTTTGTTCCTGGTACTTGTGTGTTGCTGAGTGTAAAAGGAACTGAATGTCTCTGCAAGAGGAGAACATTTCCTGGGTGATTCGTTTGGGTCAATCCCTCTCTGAACCACAGGAAAGATTGTGTGGAGCCACATGAGAAGATGCAAATTGATGGTGACCAGAGTGCATGCACACAACCTGCTCATTTGAGCAAATGACACTGTTCTTTTTTGTTTTCCCAACAGTACTGTTGATTTAACCCTGTATAGTCATATCATGAGCACGGAAATGTCCAAATGTTATCAATAATATCATTACAGAGCAGTCTGTGTGCATAACTGAGGTCTCTTCACTAATTTGTCTGAAAAATGTCTGCATCTGCTGTGCACAGACTTGAGCACTCAACAGTCAAACCTCCGGCTTGATTCCACTCAGCTGAACCCGAAATTAGATCTCAGGAAAAAACCATCTCTAAGACAATTAACCTCAATCCAGGCATTTCTAGTGAACGGGCATTAACTGTCCTTTCACAGGATGTGAGGAACCCACCGGCACAGCGTTTTACTGTCTGGGCCTGACCAAGAGAACTGTGTGGAAAGCAAAGACTGGGTACCAGCCCACACCTGCCTCTCACTGCCTGATTGCCCCAGCCTGCCCTCCCCCTCATGCCCCAGGCTGGCAGTGATGTCAGCCACTTTGTAAAGGGCTTATTTTGTGGGGTTTTAGCCCTAAAATTAGCCATAGCAGTGATTATTATTAGATCCTTGCTCTAGGTTTAATGCCTCTTTTCTTGAGCTGAACCACTTGTTGAATGACAAGCACCAACTTGAATAACCCTTCAATCACCTGAACTACCTTGCTTATTTTTATTTTGTCTTAGAGAAGGAACTCCATATAAAAAAATTTTTCTCCACCTGCTGTGTCTTCTCCTGCCACCAAAGAAATAACAGGTTTTGTTTCTTTGATTTAACTTATCACACCCCATTTCCCTTTCTAGTCATAATTTCTAATTATCTCAGGCTACTGACTCAGATATTAAATTGAGTCAAGACAAATACATATAATCTATTGATTTAAATAATACACACTCGTCAACACTGCAGTTTCCATACAGAAGTTTACCCCTTAGAAAAAAAATGCAACGTTCCTACTACTGCGAGTGGCAAACAGATATACGCAGCTCAGACTCTGTGAATCTTCTCACAAGGATTTCCTTGGGCAGCAGTCTGGCACAGCCTGGCTTTTGTATCCACCATGCCGAAGTAAATGTGGCTAAATAAACTGAACACCCAGAATTTACCTATAGCTTCTACGTTTACTGCCCAGGGCTAGAAAGAAATGTATACCTGAGCCTGTGAAAATTAAATCACAAAGATGAATTTCACCCAGATGAAAAATGTCTTTGACACCAATGAATGCCTATGAAAACCACGCACCTAGATGGAGGAGGATTTTTGTGTTTCAGTGGTAAGGCTCTTTTTCAATTAATTTTTCTAAATTTATTTTTGCAGTAGTGCAACAATAAAGGAAGAACTGTCAGGATGTTGTTAAGTAGGTGAAACAAATTTCATGAGCATTAAAAAGACAGGAAGCCTTCAGCAATTTTCACCTCTAATGATGAGACCACTACAGCACACCACAACTCAGGGGCAGGACACCAACACCTCCAGACCCTGCCCTGCTAATGTTGCCTGACATTTGGTGTCTGCCAGAGGGCCAGGACAACTGCTTAAAGCCGCATCCACAGAGCTCAAAAATGCTCAAGGAGAATTAGTTAAAATTTTCAAAACTAGAAGAAACTGATTGTGATGCACAAGTTCTAAGAAAAGAGCCCTAATAATTCTCCCTTCAGGAACCTAAAAGTTTTAAAAATTGAAATCTCTTTAACTTTGATTATCAGTCAATTAATTTTTAAGGAAGGGGGTTTTTTTAACAAAAAAAGAGAGCTTTTGTGGGAAATGTGGACTTCTAACCAAGGATTCCCTGAATTAGTTGAAAAACCCCCAAACCTAAGCTTCTGAGAAATTAAAGATTTTTTATTTTCCTCTTCAGATAAAAATAATTTCCTGACCACTCCCAACCACTGCTGTAGGAAAATAATATGAAATTGGAAGCACTGTGCAGGCGACAGTTCACAGCCAGCAGATGTGTCTCCAGAAGAACATCCATGGTCCGTTGGGTGAAGTGCTGCCAGGGACTATTTACACCTGATCAGTCACGAGATAAGATAACACAGCCTGTGCTGGACAAAGTCTTGAGGTTACATGTTCCTGCCATGCTTTCCACAGTTTGTCATTAACCAGCTATTGCAAGATGTTTGTTAAGTACCTTCATCCTGTCTCCAGCTCAGCACTGTCTCTCTCCCTTAATAACCAGGCTAAATCAGCAGGAATAATTAGGGAATCAGACACTACTTAGTGTCAGTACAGCCAAATAACTTCTCTATCTCTTCCTATTCCGTAAGGTCACCCCTCCTTCTTGTGAAGCTCAGACTCTTCCTTAGAGGAAGGCACAATATGCTAACTCATAGTGATAAGATTTTTACATTGGGTGATTCTTGTATTTTGCAATTGGTTTCAGGCAACACAACATACAAAATGTATTTTCTTTCTCCTCTTTCTAGCAAATTGTCACTTCTCCAGCACATACTGGCTCATTTTTCCTGAAAACCCAAGGGAATGAAACACCCATGCCAATTCTACATGATGTAAGTAGCTAGACCCCTAAGGATCTCTTGAAAAGGCAAGCACTAGGATTGTTTTCTGAATACTTCCTTAGCTAAAATTACCACAATTCATGCTCGGGAATTCGCTAGGGACAGATGTACTGTCATGCTTGGATAGCAAAATAGAGATATCACACTTCACAGGAAATTAAAAAAAGGAGTATTCAAAGTTTATCCCTGCCAAATAATTTTAAAAGCTGATTTTTTGCATCAAAGTGCTTCCTAGAAAGATGCAATAACACGGCAAGAAGAACCCTGTGATGCGTGTGCACCCACAGAGTGAGATGTGAGATCCTCACTCAAAGTCTTACGTTCTCATAATGACACGCACACTAGACTTGAAGTACACATCTCTTAATATACTCTATTACCTCATTGTCATTTACTTGTTGGTAATGAATGCGTGTGTTAACAGAACAGCATGCTGATGCATTTTTTCTGCCATTGTATGTAACATATTTTCTAATTCTTCTGCTCTATTCAGCATTTGACCCTAACGATAGGGGATTATGGTATTAACTCTCTACACAGCACACATTCTTTACAGACTTTCACTAAATACTGTAAGCCTGCTGCAGAGCGGAATAAAAGTGAAAGCATACCGTCTGGTCTTAAGCTGTGCACACAGAGGGTCGTGATCCAATTGGAAGGGAAGCAGAATTTTAAAAAGAAAGAGGTTTGACAAAATTTTAATCCTTGTCATTTTCATTTCTCTTACCCTGTGGATTTGGGTGATTTTATTTACACTGTCAGCTTGAGCCTAGGGATTGAAAATCAGGCTTTTATGGAGATTATTAAAAGTACATACAGTACACTAAAGGCTGGACCACTGCTATATGGTACTAAAAATATGAATGTGGATGCTCTATATTATACATTTAAGAAAATAAGTGCCATCCTCCTTGCAAGGCTGGACTTAGCATTTAGGCTCATTGTCATTATGCCGAAACACATGTTTTAACAAGGGTATTTACGAGTAGTTTCAGAGTGCTGAAGGTCCACAAGAATTGAGAGGTGCCTTCATGTGCCATTTAAAGGAACAAGGCAGCAGCATTTTAGGAGCAGCTGTAGAAGGCATCCCTGTTGAAGGTGTACCTGGATGCTGAAGAAGCTACTCCCGGAAGAGCTGCTGCTCTCCCCACTCTGCAGCCAGGGAAGGGCAGCCTGACATCTAGCCCAACCTAAGAGAAACAAATGTCTCACCACAGCTGACTTTCTCCTGAAAGTCTTCTGCTGAGGCTGGCCTTGGTCCCACCCTGTTGGAGAGCTCCTAAGCCAATGTCCAGGCAGGTAGGAGATGGTCTGGGTCAGAGGTGCAGCATGGACGTGCAAGGCTGTGCTTCAAGACAAGCTGAAGGCACATGACTGCCCACTGTGAGGATGCATCCTCTTCCAGATTTCCCAAGGAGCACCCATGATTAGACCTGTGTGCACAGCTGCCCATGCTGAGGACACGGAAAGATGACAGCGGGAGGAGATGAGCCATGCCACCTTCCCAGCAGCCCAGACTATTTTATCATGCAGTGTAGGCACAGATAATGTGTTGTAGGAGCTGCTTCTATGCCCTTGGAGATTTTTGGCCCCTTGAGCAGGGTGCATCTTACTCCCCTCATTCCGAATGCACGATTTTGATGTAGCAGCTAATATGGAGCTCCAAACAGGCATGGGAATGCAAGTAAATACAATGAGGTTTTGGGGCCAGGCTACAGTAATCCATGAGCCCCTAAAGCGGCTGAATTTCTCAGTTTCCACCTGCCCTGTGGAAGTGCACACTGAGTCTGGCACTGGGGAAACTTAACCACACTTGGTAACCACGTGGTGATTTCAGTGGGACAGGGACACCGCCCCAAGTCCTGCAAACACTTCCCCCTTCACTCCTCAGGCATGGACAGTCGTGTTAAAATTGCAGGATTGAAGCCACAGTCACTCATATTTCGCATAGACCTTGTTAATAAGGTTATTAAAACAATCCTGCTTGGACTCTGGGAAATGGGAAGATAGCTTTTCCAGGATTTTTCTGCTCAGGGAGTCAAATATGTTGTTTTTCCATCCAAGGAAACTGTTTGCTTGAAATCAAGATACGTGACTCTCCCTGTCCTTACAGCTCTGTAACCTTGGCTATCTGAGGCATGTAAAATAGGGGTTTATTGTGCTAAGGAATGAAATGGGCAGAGGCACTTGCACAACTTGGCCATCTCACAATTGAAAATGGAGTTAAGCTGGCTCCACCTAACCAGAGTGCCAGCAGCACAGCATTTGTGAGATGTGCTGCTTCCATACCTCCCTCAGCCAATTTCCAACACTCTTAGGGTGCCTCCTGATAACAGGGCCAAAAACAAAGCCCACAGAGGACAACGGGGATCTGTCCTTCAATGTAAGTGGCAGGTGGATCAGGCCCATTCGAAAAATTTTGGCTGCTGCTCTGAGTGGTTCTCAGTGTGCCAGGGTCCTTCTAAGACATCCAAATTGGCATCTCATAAAAATCAAATTGGCATCTCATAAAAATCCAGGCTAAAAATGACAGCCTTAGGTTGGAAGTCTGACTGGGGCCTCATCCTGCAGAGGTGTTCAATGCCCTCAGCTCCCACTGAATTCACCATGAGCTGAGCAGGCTCAGCACTTCTCAGGATTGCTTGTGCTCTGCAGGATTGGACTTATTGTCCTTAATACTATCTCATTCTGGTTATTCCCTATTGCCCAAGGATAATCCCAGGGCATTATTCCCATTATGCCACTTGCCATTCCCATTATAGTCTTTAACAATGTTTTAAACCTATCTTTCATTTTTAATTTCCTTAGCAAAATATCTGTATTTTAGTAGTATGCATTTATGTAGTCTTGGAAAAAATGTGGTTTTACTATACATATGGCATTATCATGTAGCTTCACTATTTTATGAGTCTGGTGGATGAAAACAACTCTGAATACAAGGGGAATCCATATGTCTAAATATTTTTAGCATGAACACTGTTACCTGTTGCCAGCCATAAAAGTATAATTAAACAGCACGTATTAAAACAGTGCACCACAGGAATTCTTGCTGCTTACCTGTCTGTTTCATGCAAGGGGGGAATTTTTTACTATCTTTAGTCCGGAAAGGAAGGAAGAAGCCATCACAACTATTTTATGTCTTTAGCATAAGCAATGTAGAAAGCAGAGTAAAGGGATCTTGCAGGTCACTGTAGTTTTGATTCATCTTTCTCTTTGATTAATTCCTAAGCTGCTGCCCAATGGTGGCTTCAAAATAATTCATCAGCAAGACATCTCCAGCAGCTCTGTGGTCCTTTCTTGTGTCAGACCCACTTGGTGCAGTATGTGGCTCTGCACATGAGAGTTGTATCAGAAGAAGAAGAGCTGTCCCCATTCCTGCCTGCCCATTTCCTAAACTCCCGTTTCGTCCCCTTTTAAAGCACTGTCTCCTTAGGTGGTCAGGACCTGTCAGCCCTCCACCAAGCATTGCTTTAGGGCCAATGGTGATTTCCACCTGAACCCCAAGCCAGCAGCAGTGCCTGACCTACATCAGCCTCAAAATTCTGAAATACAGCTGCTTCCCTTCCTCCCTGGCCCAGTTTAGGTCAGAACATTTCTGATCTATAGCAGCCAAATTTTGGAAAGTCCAGATACCTGGCCCAGTGGAGGGCCAAGTCTAATGTGAGGCAGTAGAGAGGCAGTGCTCTAGCCTGTTTTCCAGCCTGCTTTCTGACTTCTCTCTCTGGAGGGGTTGCTGTGTGCACGCTGCCCACAGGCCCCTACATCTAACTTGAGGTCATGGAGGAACCCAGGGCACGAGGAGCACCAGGCTGGTTTTTCCAGTGATGTCTTAGTCATTGCCCAGTTTGACACAGCCTGAAAGACAAAACATTTCAGATTGAATTAAAATTGACATTTGGAAGCTCTTAAAAAAAAAAAAAA
>VZTE01001498.1:824781-869645 GCA_013397775.1 Eulacestoma nigropectus
AATGTAGGAAATAAGGATGGAAGGGGTCAGCTGGGCCAGCAAGTGCAGACTTTCACAGATGATTAACCTGGAGAGTCCACAGTCATCCTGCCCAATTTGTCCCCACACACCTCTGGCCCTGGGAGTCTGTAACAAACTTTACACTTCATCATAAAGCAGCTGCAAATTTAATGAGCCCCAGGAAGCAAAAAGGCAAGATGCAATGCATTGTCAATAACCCAAATCCTTGTAACAGAAAGGAAATGTTAGGTGAAATCTCCTGCAAATCCTAAGAAATTAAGACAGATGAAGACAATCCCCTCTTCTGCAGCAGTTCCTGACAATCTGATCAACAGGAAAATTCCTTCCTTACCTCAAATCTGCTGATCACTTTAAACTTGAGCTTATGAGTGAGATACATGCAGAGATTAGGGGCTCTAGCCTACCTTCTGCTCTTTCATGGTTCAGAGGTGAAAGAGACCAGCCTAGAAGTCTAGCAATGCACAAACGAAAAGTAAAAATGACCCTTCCTGACCTCTACAGGCTGCAAACAAAAGTCCTGAAGCATGTGATTAATAGAATAAAGCAATGGTGCAAATAAACAACCAAGTCTCTTTTCAAACTCAGCTGCTGACACCTAAACATCAAATACCAACTGATCCACATCACAAGCCTCGTTTTCTGTCCCTAAGAATTCTGCGATACATTCATTTTCATTAAGGTACCCAACTGCAGCCCAAAACAACGAATTTCTCTGTCCCCAGTACCAGAATATCACTTCTTGGATGGATAGATGGAAACGTCTCACTAAAATTCCAGTCTGAATGCATTATTAATCAGCTTGCATCCACTTGATCCCATGCCACTTTTATTCTTTTTGTCTTTGAAGTTTACCTTCTGATTTCTTTGTGAAAACTCCTTTCCATCTTAGTTTTGCTACATTAAGCAATTAAAGAGTGTTCAGCATTTCCTTGTAAAATAAAGCAAAGGTTTAGTACAGATTACCTTGAAAAGTTTCAACAATTTAACATTCTCTTATAATTAATTTTTTGTCCATTATGAAATAAACATATTCGTTTGAAGCATATACAGTTTTCTAATGGTTTTAAAATGCATTTTCCTCTCATGGCCACAAAGAAGACAGACTGGAAGCTTAAGAATTGAGGGAGATATTACTTTGCCCAGTTCCAAATAGAACCCAAAACTTACTGAACAGGAATGGAATTAAAGAGAAAAAGGAAACAAAACCTTGGCAAATAAGTCAAAAATTTGAACCTGGATGCACTGGTAATTTTAAGTTCCAGAGTTTTGAATGAAGTATGTGGAAGATTACAGGAAAATTGACGGAGGAATTTTTAAAAAAAATTTGTAGTATTTCTAAACCTCACATAAATGTCATCCATTTCAATCTTCATAGCCCTATTTTTAAGTTCATGTTCCTTGAGTGTTTTTCCATTTTCATTTCAGAACTCAGAGGCCCCAGATGCTGTCAACAAATGGAGTTGATTCAGATTTTAAGGGATGCAACTGCTCATATTTTCTTGGTTTTTAAGCCCATATTCTCTGAGCCTTCCTTTCTCTTTCCATCTCCTCTCAGTTTAGGGCCTACTTCTTTCTATAGTCATCTCTATGGATAAAATCACTTGCAATGTTTCCCAGTGTTTTTTGCTTCTATTCAGGTTCGGCTTACTAGTAACAGGGAAATTGTCCTACTGCTCTTCCCTGTTCCCTGCTCCTTCCATCTGGTCACCACACGGCTCTTACATCTCCAAGTGCTGCAACTTGAAGAATGGACTAAAACAAAATAATGACTCCATTACATGACATATCTCCTGCTCGTAAATTTCAAAGCCAGATGAGACCATTATCACCTGCTCTGATCTCCAGCACAACACAGGACTTCCTGAGAGAGATTCCTCACTTTAGGATAGGAAGCAGCAGCCCTGACTCATAGCTCTGGCCCAATGTAATGATGGCTGTCTCCCAAGAAATAAAAAGAGCAATCCTGTTTCATGTACTATTGCATGAGACTTTTGATTGCTTGCTGCAGAAAACAAATGGACATAAATTTTAGGGTAAGAAAATTCCAGACATATTCTCATTGCTCTTAAAAGTTTGTTTCACACCAACATAAAAAAAAAAAAGACATTATGGAGAAAATTATTGTAGTTATTATTATTACCAAAATTGCATGCTTAAAATAGCACATTTTGTCTTTAACTCTCAGATTTGATAACAAGAGCGTATATATTTAATCTCAACCTCATAAAATCAAAGCCACTGACATTTGTCCTCTCACAACAGCACAGCACTGGATGTTTCCTTGGAGGGGAGAAGTGACTGCTTTGTTGTTGAAAATGTCACATTCAGAGTGCAGTGCAATATTCAGTAGAAGGTTAAACGTAACTCCTACTTCATCATTTCTCCCAACAACTGCCTGTGGGAATTCTTCCATCAGCCTCAAATGGACAATATCAGAGGTAGAAATTACCACCTACTGTACATAGAAAACTGCACCCTGGTGTAAGCTGCTTCTCAGAAACTTGTCATTCAAGTACCAGCCTGCCATGTCTCAGCTTTACCTACAGTGCTTTTTTAACACTGTGGAGGCAGAGAACATGTTTTTCCCAGACCAAGTCCTTTTCTCTTGCCTGCTCCTGGGTTCCCAAGGAGCTGCTCTGCCCCTCTGTGCCTGGGCATGAGCATCTCTGTGTGTGTGTGTGTGTAGTGCAGGCAGGGGAAGGAGCAGCTGGATCCACCAGCAGCCGTGCAGGCGTGCAAATTGAGCGAGTGTTTGGTCCGGAGGCCATTCCCAGGCCCGTCCTCCCAGCAGCAGTTGGCTTGCTCCTGGTGGAGAGAGAGCATATGCTCTGCTCCACACACCCTGTCCTGTGATTTTATTGCCCCAATTCACTCTGTCTATTGTGGCGAGTACAGGTCCTCAAATTGTCATTTCTTACCTCTTTTTTGTTGTACAGGGTCCACAAAAATGTTCGGAAAAAGTGAGTGTCTGTACTGCTTTAAATCTCTACCAAAGAGTATATAATCTATTAGCCAGGACAGGGAAGAGCTCTGAGCTAGCCAGTGGCTAAAATAGTGCAGGGATCATCCTAGTGAAATATAAAGTACTCTCCAGGTGTCCATGGAGAAATAGAGTATGCAAAATATGGGAGAGGCTTGTACCAAGGAGCCAGGGAACATGCAAATGAACAGCCCTGTGAGGTTTTAGACGATATCTACAAGTCCACCATACGTGGGTGGCATTCTCCAGTACTTGCACACACTGAGATTATTAGTCTTGCCACAGCACAATGTACACTTCTGCTGAAAATAACCTGACACTGATGGGACTAACTTTTGCCTTGCTTTGCCACCCAGAAAACTATTGGACAAAGACCTCTCCTTCACTGCTTCAGATAGACTGACAATCCTGTGAGGTACAGGTGAAGAGCACCTGTCTATCCCTGGGCAGCACTAGTATTCTTCAGGAACCTGGTTTCAGCATTAGTTAATTATTTCTGAACACCAGAGCATGCAAGGTGGTTCCCATCCAACTGGACTAGAGCCCCTGCAGCCACCCTGTCATGCTGGAGAGCCGTGCTCCTCGCAGTGCATGGACTGGAAGAGGCTGGGGTTTCAGGTCCACATTCCTATTTCCTTGCCTAGCAAGCCCAGCAGAAACAACCCC
The DNA here is from genome assembly GCA_013397775.1 of Eulacestoma nigropectus. NCBI lineage: Eukaryota > Metazoa > Chordata > Aves > Passeriformes > Eulacestoma > Eulacestoma nigropectus. The sequence continues at coordinate 828,449 of VZTE01001498.1, forward strand.
AGGAGACTTTGGTGCCTTCCCTCTCTGGAGAGGGGGCATTCTGACCTGGAAACATGTGCTCACCACCAGTGGCAATTTATCTCGCTTTCTCCCTAAGCTGTGTTTTCAGGACAAGTGTCCTGACTCCAGCCGCAGTCAGCCACAGCGTCTATCTCCCTTCATGTGTGGATGTGCATAACCTGAGATTCTTTTGCAGATCTCCTTGCTCAGGCCCAGTCTCTGCTCTGCAAGTTGGCATGACGGCAGAATACCAAGTAGGAGGTTTTGGCTTGTGAGTAGAATTTGGAGAGCGATTTTGTAGTAAGTTGCTATACTTTTTGGCTTGCAAGCCCTGGGAGCATATGGCCCATTGCTTGCAAAATGCTGATATTTTAAAATTGGGGGAGGAATAGAGCATGGCACATTTATTTTACTTCTTCAGTGCCACTATTTTTGCCAAAACCTTCCCTGCCACACCGTCCTGGATCATTCTGTTCTATCCATCTTTAAAGTGAAACCTCCAATATCTAAAAAGTTGATGTTGTTAGACAGACCTCAATAGGCCTGAGTAAAACAGTCTTCCCCTACTCAATGTCCAATATGAAATGCTGTCAACTCATTGCTAGAGTGAGTGAGCAGACAATGCAGCACTACTTCTACTCATGCTTGAACTCTTTGCAGCTGGCCTTGCTCATACTTTCAGCAAACATATTTTCCAAGCAATCAAAACTTTATGGACTGTTATTTCCTTCCTCTTGACTTCCCAAGAGCTAACACGAGCACACTCGAGATGCTGCAGACTTATCATTTCCACCTTGAACTAGTGGTTGACCTGAAGAGAGGGATGCCAGAAATGGAGTTCCTAAGTACAGACAGAAGAACAGTGCTAATCTAAGCACAGCTCAGCTAAACCACTGCAGTAGCTGTCAAAATATATCTGATTTTTTTTTTGTACATCTTCCCCAAGCCAATTAATAATGTTGAAAAAGTTTTGGAAAAAGTTAGTAGACCAGCAGATAAAGATGATCTGGAAAATATTAATTTACTTGAATTTTGAAAATGTTTTTGGTAAGGTCCCTCATAAAATACTGTTACGGGAAATACATAATCACAGGGCTATGGATGAAGTCTTTGTTAAGGATCAAAATAAAGAGCTTCCTCTGAGAACAGAAAGAGGTTAATGGTAGGATACCATTATCCTCTGTCTTGGGACCAATTTTATTGACTACCCATGTGCATGGCTCAAAGAAGATAATGTAGAGGGTTTGGAGATACTTGGGTGATGCCATCATAATTTTCTGGACCCGACTCAGCAATCTGGCTGCGTGTAAAAGTTACTTGCATAACCCTGTCAGTGCTTGCAGGGATTGACTTTGATTAACAGTAAGTATGAGAGAGTGTGAAGAACTCCAGGTGTATTGCTCGTGAACTGGGAAGCATGATGGCAAGTTAGCTGAGTTAAGAATTACTTGAACAGTGCCTACTATCAAAACTCTCTAAATCTTTTCATAAACACACACAGTCTCTCACCTGGGGGGTCTTTCAGGAAGAGAAAATGAGGATTCACAGCAGATAAATTGTGATGACCCCAGTTCTACATTAATTACTTCAAACAATTGTTTAACATGCAAATATCCATTTGTTTCAGTGGATTAGGTGCAAGAATGAAAGAGTCATCACTTAATGTGCATCACCTCACAGAGCAGAAATTAAAAGCTGAGAAACAGGGTGAGTATACTGAAAAATCAAACGTGGAAAACCAGAGCATGCTGTAATGACATTGTATATATATAAAAATATTCTTTCCTCTATTTTTCTCTTCAGTTTCATTCCCTGAAACATAGCTAAGACACATTTTATGTCGGAAATGTCCAGAAAAAATGACTCAATGATCAGAGAAAATGTTAGCACATAATCTCACATCTTTGTGGAAAAATCTCCCTGTCATAGTGGCAGAAGCCTTATCCTTAGAGAAGAGCAAGAACTTGACTGAGGAATTCAACATGATGGACAGGGAAAACCATTCAATGAACAGTTAGCATATGCCATATCCTGCAGGAATGCAGCCCTTCTATTATCTGATGGCTCTTGCTGCTGCAGAAATCAAAGATATCTTGGATTATCAGGGGGAAAAAAAGAGAAAGATGCTTTGTCATTAAGAAAATGATGATGGGTGTATTTCCATAACCTGATTTGTAGGTGATCTACACCTGAGATATTCAGGGATGAGCTCAGGGTGTCTTCCTGCCCATGCCACTAGCTCCTGGGATGGCCTTCAATGGGTCACTGCAGCATTCCCTAGCCTCCATATACTCCAAACACACTCACCAAGCTGTTATGACACCTAACTAATTATTTTATGGTAGCGGCTCCTTTACCAGACCTGGGGATTCCTGATTGAAAGTACCAGAAAAATTCTAACCATTGTATTATTTTCAAGTGTAAAATCCTAATGACTTCAGCAGCTTTTCACTGCTCACTGGGCAGCCAGTGAGCGGCTGGAATTGACAGCTTCTGGCTGCCTTATTACCACTCATGTATCCATGGAAATGGATGACAGATCTGCAGAAACAACAAGAAAGTTTTTAAAATACGACTTTTCTCCATAGCAGAGAAAAATAATCACACCAGAAGATGTAAATTTCAAGAGAGGAATTCAAAGCACTTTCCATAATTTGATTCTTTTCCATGTAACTCCTGTGAGCAAAGCAGAGCGCTGGGAGGGGACGTCGCAGCCCCACTGTGACACGCAGCCAGGCCTGGGACAGAGGAAATCAGCAGCTGCTCAGTAGCACGGCACTGCAGGAGGAGACAGGAAGTGCAGATAACGATGCCCAATTGAAACCAGCGCCTCAATGGAATTATCTGGTGTGGAATTTGGCCCGGGCAGTGCTCTTCGCACCCCCGCTCTTTGCAAAAGCCTTACTGCTGAGGTTTTTGCCCACCCATTCTGTAACATCAGGAAAGAAAAGTGAGTTTTAAACCAGCAGAAGCTGCAGGGGCACAACTGAGCAGCTCTGGCCACATACCCAAGTGTTGGCTTTCAAACTCCAGGCCTGAAAATCAGACTTTAATTTATTTTCATCTTTATAGACATAGTGTTTGTGGAGCAAACGAGAATGAGGAACCTTCAAAACACAAACCGTTCAAACTATCCCTGGCATTAGGTTATACAAACTCTTCAGCAGCCACTCCTTTCTGTACTACAACGCACCAACTGTGGAAATGAGAGAATAATTGAGTTTTCATGCTCTCCACCAGTGCCATACTTCCTATAAGCCCTTCACAGTGCAAGAGTGTACAAAAGATACCATCTTGTGTGCATCTTGTAGCATAATTGAATCAAGGTTGTTTAGCACTAATAAGGTCTCTCTGGAGCCCAGATGTTTGATTTATGCAGTGAGATACAGGAGAAGGGCAGCCCAGCAGCAGACACTCTCAGCCACTGCCTTGGCCAGCGCACAGGGAGCCCAGGGGTGATGCAGGTGCAGCTGCTACTGACCCAGGAGCTACAAGCGATCAAACAGCTTCCCCTCATTATTGCAGCTCATCCACCAACACCCTTCCCTCAGCCCTGTCTCTCTGTATACACCATCAGACCCTTTCATGACTTCCTTTGTAGCTTTCCTTTACTAGTGCTGCCTCATGTTCAGTTTCTATCACCCTCCTGGTATTCTTCTCCTGTCTGAAAAATGCTAACCCTTCATTTTAATTAATTTACTTCTCTGTGTGATCACAGGCAATAAAGATGAGACCCCAAAAGGTTGTTATACCTTCAATCCAATCAATTAGTTTAACCCTCTGTAGGAGGATTAAATTAATTTTTCCCTGCACATGCACTATTCACCACTTTTTTATTCATGCAATGCAAACTAGTCACTTCATTCATAGAGGAGATTGTAAGGCTGCATCTAAGCTGAAGAATCCAGAGTATTCCCTCAGGTCTTGGTACGATCCCAGGCTGCACCCTGGTCTCTACAGAAAAGGAGAAGTCTGAGTGCTCAGCTGGACTGGACTCCTTGATCCAGGGAGGGAGTGTGACCGTGCATCCTGCCATGGCCTGCTTAGACAAAACTACCCCTGAGCAGAAGAAAGAACAGGGATATAAGAGGAGGCTCTAGGCATGTATTACAGTGACAATTAAAGATAGGATATCCACAACACCCGATTTTGATGAGCAAATCATCTGGCGTTCCAAACTTCCCTTCTTTGTAGCCTTTGATCCTGTTCCTATGATGCTGGTGGATCACACTGATACCTCAGTGGGGCTACTCACATGGAGAAAAATGTGTCTCAGACTGTATTTGCCTACTTAGTAAAAGATTGGGAGTCCGTGCGTTGAAAAGCTATCACTCTATGTAAGCAGGAGGGAAAAGTTCTCAGTGGTCACCTTCAGCTTCTTAACAGAATACCTCAGTTACAACAGTGCTTGGCTCCTTTTCACATTTATCTTTGCATGTCGGAGACGATTGTCATAACACATTTTGGCTGCTGGACGACCAATGTGACGAAAGAAAAAACAAAACCGGTTTGCTACATCAATTCTAACTAGCACTACACGTGTGACTGATCACTGCTGGAAAATCTGAAACTCAGATAAAAATCATTAGGCTTTTTTTAACGCCTGAAATGAGCCATGCTGTAAAGGAAACCTGCAATAATGAGATAATACGAATTAAAAATAAATAGTTCACATGTTTTCAAGCAAGCAAACAGCATGAAACCACTGCTGAAACAGGTATTTAAGTCCTATTATTTGAAGGTTTGTATTTTCTCGTGCCTAACCTGTGTTTTATTTGGACAACTATGAAATTTTTTGTAATATATTAAATTTTGGTATACTATATTTAAATCCAGAACCCTTGAATATTATAAAACTACAGGATACCAATTGTTACACAAAATATAATTCAGTGCTGATAGCTATTCCCCAAAATATTTACCGAGCAGCCACAAAAGACGCACATCAGTTTCTACTGTGTATCAAGAGAAACAAGGCTCACGCTTAAAGAAGAAATTTTTAAATGCTGATGTCCAATACTAGTTAATAATATCAAGAGTAAGGGCATCAGAGAGGTAACTGTTTCTAAGGTTGAAAATCATCCTAGATACACCAGACAATGAGAGGAAAAGTGACTTACTAACATTTGTGCTTGATGGTGTCTTCCTTTTCCTCCTCCAGCTGAAGCTTGGGACAGCTGTTTGTCTTCAAATGCTAGAGTACAAGGACGCAAAAAAAGGTCACAGGAAAACATCTCCTGTGCAAACTAGAAATAGGATTGTCCTTTTCCAGTTAAAAAATGTTTATGTGAATGTCAGTCTTATGAAGGAGACAGGAGTAACTGAAGTGGAAACAGGAGTCTTCTCCTCAGGCATAGATTAGGTGGTAGCTTCTTGCCAAGGTGACACTGGTGCTGCCTGGGATGAAGCATCCACCTATTCTGTGTCAGTGCCCTTGTCCATTCAACCTCTTCCGTCTCCTCTCTCTCATACTACGGAGATGTCCCCTTTGGTAACTATTTCCCATCAGCTCCCACTCGCCTGATCTACTTGTTCCTATATGGCACATTCAGAGAATTGCTGGGGTTGGAAGGGGCCTCTTGAGATGACCTGGACACATCTCCTGCTCCAAGCATGGTCAGCTAGAGCAGGTTGCCCAGGAATGTGTCCAGTTGGATTTTGAGTAAGTTTGCAGCCAGACACTCCAAAACTTTGCTGGGCAACCTGTGCCAGTGTTTCGAAACCCTCACACGAACAAGAGTTTTTTCTTATGTTGAAATGGAATTTCTTGCACTTCAGCGTGTTCCTATTGTTTTTTCTTTTGTCACTTTGTTTTTTCTTTTGTCACTTGACAACACTGAGAAGTGTCTGTCTCCCTCTTCCCAACATCAGGGATTCATACACATTAACATGATACCCCCCCAGCCTTCTCCAGGCCAAACAGTTCCAGCTCTCTCAGCTTCTCTGCTACAAGATAGATACTCCAGTTCCTTAATCATCTTCTCGTTTGTTCATTAGACTTGTTCCAGTATGTTCATTTCTCCCTTTTACTGGAGACCCCAGAACTGGAGCCTTTCTTTTTACTTTTCCCCTCTCTCGCTAAATACAGCTCAGGTTTTGGCTTTCCTAAGCCCAACACTCCATTCTTGGTGTCTCTCTATTCCTCACAGGTCACCTGTCCCTGCTTCCACCTCTTTTATTCTTCCTTTCCATCTTTGTTTTAGCAGGAGTTCATACTTACAGACCTTGCATCACCTTTGTTTGATTTCCTGCATGTCAGGATAGGTAATTTTTTGAGCAGATGACCCCTAAATTGGCTCTTCTAGATCCCTTTTTCCTCCAGAGCTGTAGTCCACAGGACTTTTTGAAGTCTCTGAACAGGCTAAACTGTGCTTTCTTGAAGCCCAGAGTTTTAATCTTGCTTTTTGCTGTTGTGCTTTTCCCTCTGGATCCTGAACTCTACCATCTTACAGTCACTGCAGCTAATTATGCTCCAGCCTTCACCTATCCGATGTGTTTTTCCTTGGTTTTAGGTCTGAGGTTTAGCAGAGCGCTTCCCCTCATCAGCTCCTCAACTACATATGTCAGGAAGTAGCCAGCAGTGTACTTCAGGAACCGCCTGGATTGCTTGTACCCTGCTGTGCTGCCCCTCCAGCAGATACCAGGGTGGTCGAGTCTCCCATGTGGACCACAGCTTGCAATCATCAAGTTTTTTACAGTTTTCTGAAGAAGGCCTCATCTCCTTCTTGATCATGCGGTCTGTAGCATCACAGTGTTGCCTGTGTTGGTTTGCCTGCTAATCCTGACACATAAAGCTGTCCCTTTAGCCCTGTGGCACTGAATACGAGGCCCATTCTGCCCATCCTGCACCCTTACTTGTGCCTGTGCTTCCCTTCCCACTCCCACTGGTACCATATCTTTGCTATTGTTATGACTTCAGTTTTCCCCAGAAAGAGACGGAAGGAACTTTTGACCAAAAGCATCGTTCCCCCATCACTGACCGTGTCACTCTTCTCTACTGCTCCTTCGTCACTTCCCCTCATGTTATACATCGAGATTAACCTATGGGTCCTTATGTTTACAGCTCTCCTCTTGCTTGCATCTCCAACCATCTCTTTCTAGCATTCCTCCTTTCTGTCTTGGCCACACACCAGACTTGTTGCCCAGTTCCTGCCTTTATGTCCACAAGCATCTGCTTCTGGTTTCTTTCCCAGTGTTCTTTAGACTCCAGGACAACCTTCCAAGTTGGCCATTCGCTGCAGATTCAAATGGCTCCTTAAAACACACTTCTGCAAGGCTTTTCTGAAATGAGCCCGCCTCCCATCCTAACACTAACCTGCTGCCATGAGTCCTTACTCACATCCTTATCACAGCCCAATTCCAGCAAACACCACTTTTTGAGATGTTAAAGATTTACCATTTCCTTAGCAGGCAATGCAGACTTCATGTACAGCTCTCCTTCGCCCCTGACCTCACTCACATTTGTTTTATAACAGCTTATACCCCTTTAGCAACAGTGAAGTTATTTCTGGTTTGCACATTGTGACTTGTGATCAAAACCAGGCCTATTGCCTATCTCTAGATACAAAAAGAAATGGCCCCCTGAAACATTGCACAGTACCTTATTCTTAAATATCTACCTTCAAAGCATGCAATTCACCTACAAATTATTAAAACCAGGCTATGGCAGCATCCTAAAGGACCAAGAAGGACAATTATGTTGGTCCTTATAACTCCAACAGTGATTAGCAACAGCCATCAGCACACTGTAACTGCTTGTTGAGCTAGTGAGTCAGACAGCAATAAGGACTTTTAAGCAGCCAGCAAAAGCACTCAGATTCTTCTACAGGAGAAGTTTATTACAGAGCTCAGCATCTGTGTCTTGCAGCTGCCAAGTGTCCTCCATGTGTTGTTACAGCTGCTGATTCTGCTGTTAAGGAAGGGGGAGCAGAAGGATGAAAAGAGGCAGCGTCAGGAATGTTCAGTTGGTGTAAAACACTGCCAAGCAGATATTCACGTTATCTGTATGCAGAAACTAAGCCATCCAAACATGTGAGCTCACGGCTCTCTGCCGGCTGGTCTCACACTACAGAGAAATCATGTGACAAAGCCACTAGACACTTTTCAAACTACTCCAAATACAGGATCTGCTGAAACCCTGAAGTAGCATGCCCAGCTATATCAGTTTTGTGACGTGATGTGCTGTGACTTGTGAGGACAGACAAGAAAAGAAGCAGGAGGCTTTGGAGAGAACCAAACCAAGGGGAAGCAAACTCCCCCCTTCACCAGCAAGACAGTGCTCCTCAGTGTCAGTCCACTGCCATATTTTTAGTTTCTATCACACCACAATTCTACATAATTCTACAGAAATAATTCTGAAGTATACCACGATATAGGAGCTCAGCCCCTACCTGGTACACTAAGCACATGGCTGAATTCCTAGAGGCCAAAACTAAGTCCTTTGTGTCTCAGTGGCTCTGGGTGCGAGTTCCTCTCAGACAAACCACACTGTTCTCCAGCAGTGAATGATAACTAATCGCTGGTTAATTTGGAAGGCAAAAGACCACCAACGTGGCCTTGGAGCTACTGTGCTAGCCCTGCAGCAGACACGCTTTCATTGCCAGACACATGCTAAAGGCTTTGGACAGTTTTTTTCAGGCTGTGCCGAACTTGTATTGATCAATGGGACCATCCACCATAGGCAGGACCATAGGATGATTCAAGTTGGGGAGGATGTCAGGAGGACATTTATTCCAAACCTCTTGCTCACATTTAACTGTTCTCAGACAAACTTTTTCCTGTGTTCTGAGGTATAAGCAAATGGCATTGATTTCACCCAGCCCACAGTAAGCAGCTCACCAGGCGTTTCTTGCCCCACTGGCAGGTAAGATTATTTATTTATGTGTGGGCCAGGTCTTCCTGCTGGGACTAGCACACACTGAGCACAGCTTTGTTAGGTAGTGCTAAGAAGACACTGAGAGATGTGTCTTCTGAGAGAAACTGAGAGATGTGTTAGCAGCTCTGGTGTGCCCTGGGGATCTTGTGGAGCCTGAGTGCTCCGAGATTCGCTCCTTGCACTCCTGTCTGTGGGCACCTGGGGAGTGCTGCCAGGGCCAGGCAGGGGGATCACGTCTTCTATGAGAAACCCTGCCACTAGAATGACTAGACAGTATAGACAAGAGCCAGGGGGACTGTTCACATACCATGGGTGAGGACATCCCAAAGGAAGTAGTGTTAGGTTTCCACCAGATCCAGCCTAAAGCAGCACATCTGGGAGAAGGACAAATAATTTTTAACAGGAGATATGAAACTGAGATCAGTATTAAACCCATGACACTTTTCATAGGAGCAAAGAAATTGGTGTATTGGAGTAACTAGATGTTGTTTGTCCAAGGGTTTTTTAAAATAAAGGAGGAGGCATAAAGGTTTTTTAATGGCTGTGGGTAAACCTGAGCTATGTGGTTGTACACGTGTGTGGCCTCAAGAAAAGGTGAAGGACACTGTGACAGTTCTTTTTTTTTTTAAAAAAAAAAAGTATTTATGCAAGAAGAAGCTTCCAATTTGTCTCTATAGCTGGTCTTTGAAGCAAAGGAGTTTGTATATTGCATCTGGCAGTATCGTATTAGGAAACGTTTTTAACAGTGTTTAGTGATTGAAAGTAAGATACAATAGCTTTATGACAAAGAAGCTTATGATGAAGGTCCTTTGTAATAGCTTTTATATTACTGTAAATCATGATGCTTATGGTTTACTTTTTATTAATTCAAATGAAGTGCAAATCAAATGACAGCTGACAGCCTATCAACAGGTTAGTTTAAACAGCTGAATATTATTTTACTTTACATATATTTCAACTTTTAACAGGATTTTTAATTGTAAATAGTTTTGAGGTTTTAATCCATGTAATATGGCTGGAAGGCTGCAAGATAACAGCAATATTTAATTCACGCTTGTAAGATATGGGTATTTGGAACCCATTAGAAATTGACTTTTTGTTCTCCCTTTTAATTTTGATTCTTTCATCAGAGATGCCAAGACTAATGCTGTCATGACAGATGGAGAGAGCTCATAGAGACATTGTACAAAAATTACTGGAGCAATGTGTCATTACCATGTAGTACCTTCAAAATGTCACAACGAAAGTAAAATTCATTGTGGAACAGGGCTCTTCCTTCAGGGACAAGGCTTCCTTTAGGGATAATTCCACTCCTAGGTGCTGGACAGCATCATACCAGTCTCATTTACACCATAAACAATACATACGCTACACACTTGTTCAAAATCACAAAGCCACTCACTGAGAGAGAACCTGTTCCCACTTGTCACCTATGTAATTCTGGGTGTCATTGACCTACTTCAATTATTCCAGATTGTTGCAACACTTTTGTATTTAATTTGGTAATATAGTTGATCAAATACTGCTTGTTATGTCAGCCTCGTATCAGTTATTTACTATACTTAGTTATTAGCTATTTACTTCAACAGCAGCATGGCCAGCAGGTTGAGGAAGGTGATTCTGACCCTCCACTCTGCTCTCGTGAGACCTCACCCTGAGTGCTGCACCCAGCTCTGGAGTCTCTGGCATGGGAGGGACATGGACCTGGTGGAGCAAGTCCACAGGAGGACCACAACAATGACCAGAGGGCTGGAGAACCTCTGCTATGCGGACAGGCTGACAGAGCTGGGGCTGTCCAGCCTGGAGAAGAGAAGGCTTTGGGGAGACCTTGTCACACCTTCCAGTACCTAAAGGGGGCTACAAGAGAGCTGGAGAGGGACTTTTCACATGTAGTGATAGGACAAGGGGGAATGGCCTTAAGGTGAAGGAGGGTAGGTTTGGATTAGATATTAAGAAGAAATTCTTTACTATGAGGGTGGTGAGGCACTGGAACAGTTTGCCCAGAGAAGTTGTGGACTCCCCATCCCTGGAAGTGTTCAAAACCAGGCTGGATGGGGCTCTGAGCAACCTGGTCTAGTGGAAGGTGTCACTGCCATGGCAGGAGAGTTGGAACGAAATGGTCTTTAAGGTCCCTTCAAACCCAAACCACTCTATGATTCTACAATAACTTGTACACTGTCAGTGGTAGTAACCAACGGTAATTTCTGCAAAAACCATAGGGATGTAGCAAAATTTTTTTGTGTGCAGAAAAGCTCCTGATCAATATGAGTAGAAGAAATGAGGTACACTTTAAAAAGTGTGTAGGTCAACAATTTTGGCTAGAGCAGTTGGCCATCACAGCAGAGTCCTGTAATGGCTCAGCATAAAAACACTGGGAAAAATTATGCAAGCTGTGCTAAAACACTGCCTTTGGTTTCAAAGTAACCTTCATCAGAAGTGACATCATTTAAAAGATCATATAGTTCCACTCATAAGTCAGGAGGGTACATTTCTTATTTTACCTTCATGGCTTTTTGTCCATGCAATTCTGTAATGGTTTTGCTGTCAGTGGGATTAAAAAGCATCTATGAGAAAGGACTGTTTTGTTATGTGTGGCTCTCCAGCTATACAGATCTTTGTTAGCTGTGAATGAAAATGTATTTCCAGTAGCTATTGACATGTTTGAAAATGAACTCCAGAGCCAGATTAAAAACCACTGAGATTCATATCCAGAATACGGATAGAAGGAGTGCAATGTTTTGTGGCACACATTGACCCTGACCCTAGAGGTTTCTCCCTGGCTCTTGGGAAGTTCAAGCTCCTTGTCTACTTAGGCTTGATCCAGAGCCACTGAAACTGATGGCAGAACTCTCATTAACTCCCAAAAGCTGGGTCAGAAAAAAGACCATCTGCCTTTTTGTTGAAATTGTGTGAGGGAATGCAAATAGTGATACTGTATGCAGTGGTACTGGTGCCTTCCAGAAGAAACTGGATGGAAACCACAAGCTTATTTCACACTGCCCAGCCTTCAGATGCAAGCAGCTATCAGTTGCTACCACTGCTAATGCAGAGCTAAATGGCTTTGGATCCCATTACTAATCACGTGCCTTCTACCTCCCTCTCTCTTGATGAATGATAGAATACTTGATTCCTTTAAAAAGATTGAGGTATTCAGGAAATTCAGCCATTTCTGAAGATTCAAAGCCTCCACATCCAAACATCAAGACACCACTGTTGGTTAGGTGATGTGCAACATGCAAAATCCATATCTGTCAAAAATGACATGGGGAAGAAGGGAAAGCAAAACCAGATGAAAAAGTAGATCACCATGAGAGATGTACAGCCCAAAACTCCTTCTTCCATATTTGCAGCTACTAAAGAAACAAACAAAAAAAAAAGGTGAGATAATTACAACTTTGCCATAAAAACAGTAAAAGTAAATAAAGAGTAGAGTCATCAGGTCCTTCAAAAACAAACTATCCATTTAGAAGGACCAGAGGCTTTTCTCCACATCAGCTGGTGCAAAGGAGCCAAAATTTGTACCAAAGAGGTTTACTGTCCATTTCTTTCCCCATAGACTTTCACAAAGACAATGACAAGTCCAGAGGAACAATAGTGCATCAAGATGTTTCAATGCCTGTGGAATAAACTCAGAGTGAGGTAGTCAGTGGAAGACTGTGAGGAGGCACTACAAAGATTACACTGTTAAACTTAAAGGCTCAATCTTTCACGGTATTGAACATTTTCTGAGAGCTGCAGCATTTCGGTTCCTAATGAAAACACACAGCGCTAATGACAATGAGGCCATAAGGACTCCTGATGTGGTTGGTCACTCAAGGTGAAACAGAAGAAGTATCTGCTCCCTGATTGTTCAGAAACTCTGCATTCTTTACTTCAGACACCAGAGAAGCTGCTCAGAGATAAGTAAGCTCTTGGACTCTGCCTGCTGTTGAAAGGCACACACATACCCTTGCATATCTTTATCATATTATTTGGGCATGGGAGAAAATGACCCCTCTCTGGAAATCTATTCAGCTGTCAGATCAACCCCTTTATCTGGTTTCATACCGTTAGCTGAGAAGACAAGGATCCCCCTATCAACCCAATTTGGTGTTAACTGATTCAGCTTTCATCAGATTTTTTTTCTGAACTCAGAAGAAACCTGAAAACCAGACCTTTGGGGGCTTTCCAAATGAGGTCCAAAAAATCTCACTTGGCAAAACACTTTGTGTAGGGATGTATTCAAATGGGCAGGAATGTCCCCAGAAGTGAAACGATACCATGAAGAGAAATGGTGGGTGCAAAATGAATGGCCTGGGCTATGCACATAAGGCAGCACAATTACAACTCTCTGTTCTGGATTTAAAACCTGCCTTCCAGCCCTAACAGGGTTCTTTGGTGAGGAAAATAAAAAGACCTAAGTGTATTCACTTGTATTTGTCTGATCCCTCAAAGTACTAATAGCCAGAGGAAGAGCTATTTAGGCAAACAGCATAATTTTCTTTTGCTGAATTTGGTTCATAAATTAACTAGTGCTGCCTTGAACACAGCTAAGGAATTGTTGCAGCTTTGATACTTAGATTCCAGTTGCAAGTTTAAAGATATTTTTCTTCCAGCAGGGGCCCTGGAGATTTGTGCAGTAACGCATTACTAACCATGAGTAAGGATGCAAGGATCTGGACTTAAGCTAACAGAAGTGATGATGTGTGAAAGGCTTCTGCTTCATTTTGACATGGTGATACAAGGGATAGGCAGATTTTGGGACAGACCATCTTTATCTGTCTGGCAGTCTAGGGATTTAAGCTGTGTCTATCACTCTGGCATTTCTGTGTGCTCAGACAGCATCTGCAGGAAACATTCCCAATTATTCTCAAAGTGAAGTGGTCAGGGATGGTTATCCCAAGAGGGACTCCCAGAAGAGCTCCATTTCATTTACAGAGGAGGTATTTGTGGAGGAGCAGAGAAAAGAGCGTTAGAGAAAAGTGCAATCCTGAGGTAGAAGTTAGCGCAGACTGTCCACTTAGAGAGCCTTAAAAGGAATTGCACTCATTACCCCCTGGACCCTCAAATGGAGCCACCCTGCCTGGGCAGATAAAAATGGTGCCCTACAAGGAATCCTATTTAAAGAGATTTCCCTGGATGCACAGCCCCACCTTACACCACCTCATGCATGCAAATAAAGTCTGTACCCCTCTCTGCCCAAGACATACTCTTTCTCTCAGGCTGCCCCATGTACTTGGAGCCAGAGAGACTTGGCCACTCACTGCCAAAAACCCAACTAATCCACAAGGAAAAGATTCCCATATGTCCTTCACAGAGCAAATGCATCCCAGGCATGCTGGAGTCACCCGGTCGGTCAGCACTCACTTCAACCATGATGCTAGTGTGAAATCTTGATTTTTCACCAGAAGAAAGACATTTTGCCATGCATTTTTTACATGAGGTTAAGGTTTGAACCTCTCTACCTTGACAGAGTCTCTGTAACATCCAATTTTTATGGGTACCTAAAGAGTCCTTCTGGAATACTAATGTTCTCTGGTTCTTTAGGTGTATATTGCAAGCATCACAAACATATTTTTATTGGTATTTGATGGCTGCTTCATTTGCCAAGTACTCATATCAAATTTATGGAAGGCTATTTCTGAGTGATATAAACGTGGGAAATCCCTTTTGTTGAGACATGGCATTAATCATGTTAGTGCCTAGATCTCCATGCCCTTAGACCAACAAGATATACTGCTTCAGTGTCTACAGCCAGCTCCTAAAAATACACTATCTTCTGACTGATTTTATGCCTCAGAAGAGATGGGATAACCTGGTTCTTTAACGATCCACTGTCACTTCAGCATTCTCTCTTCCTTTCCCCCTCGTGTTGCCTACACCTTTGGATGTTTAAGACTGAATGTGTGGAAGGAGTGACATGGGAACTGCCTCGTCCTGAGTGTTGATACAACTCACAGCAGTGGCAGCAGGGATGCCAGCGCAGGTCAGGATCAAATGAAGGCATTGCTTAGCATTTATGTGAGTGTATTCCCAGATTAGGAGCAACCAGCACTCTCAGTAATCTCCATTACTGACAGCCAGGTCTGTCTCCTGCTATCTACAATCATACACCACAAAAAGAAGGGTGGCACGCAGCCTCCACATGAACGTCCTACTTCTGTATGTAGTCATGACCTCGGCTCCATGGGAAAAAGGGGCTTAGCCCACGCACACTGGTCGTGCATTCTCCTGTCTTACAGCATGATGTTTAATCAGCAGGGAGGATACAGGTACACCACCAGAGTGTCTTGGTGCTGGATGTTACAGTTTAATTATGGCAAAGACTATTCCAACAAGCCCCATGTCTTGGAGGTGCACCCAACATCTGCTGCAAAGGAGACACATCATATCATATCATATCATATATCATATCATTTATCATACCATATCATATCATATCATATTTTATAGGACTGAATCATATAATCTCTCAAGTGTATGTTTATTTTGTCTTATGTTTGCACACTTATTAGCAGCCCGTTCTGCTTTTCCCATGTATGTTAATCTGCATGGACGCTCAGTGCATGAGAGCCTAGAGGTTTAATTATTGAGTCACTGACTCTTTACCTATGTCTATGAAAGTAGGTCTATTGGATCCAGCTGAATCTCCCTCGGTCTGTCTCTAGTCTTTCTCACTCATCCTCCCTTGGTCTCGTTCTGTGACAGATCTAGAGCCACAAATTTGTCTGCCAAATACCTGGTGGGTACATCCCAGGCCCACCATTATCCAGAGTAAGTTACAAGAGTAGGCTAATTAAGTGGAAATAAATCACCCAGAAATCTGTCCCCACACTGCTGCACCTACAATTGCTTAAGAATATTTTCCAAAGATTGTTCTATTAAGTCTTCACTGACTTGATCTGGTGCTTGAGAAAAATCTGTCTGGATAAGACTTGCCAACATGATGACTAGGAAGTGACAGGGCTGCCACATCCTGCGTCCGAGCTATGCAATGCACCATGCAGTTGACCTGCACATGTACTGCAAGTCTGACACATTCCAGAGCCATGGACTCTTGGAACAAGTCATCTCTGTATCACTTTTGCAAAGATTTTGATGTCTACAGGAATGTTCTTTCCTGTGGGATTTCCAGGTTAATCACACAAAACTGCTAGGCAAGACATTACACTTACAAGCACTGCTCTGTCACTAAAATTTTTAGGCCAGGAAGGTCATGTCTGATCGTCTTTCCAAGGAAAAATTCTCTATTTAATTACTCCGCTGGTGAAAAACATCAGAAATAGTCAAGCATGTGTCATTAAATCTCTTCTGTTTCACGCTGTCGGGTGCCTGGCCCCCTGAAGCACAGTGGGAACTGGACTGGTTTCTGCAAGAGATCTGACCAATGAATGCAGGGGTCTGGAGAGCATCGGTCCTAGCACTGAGAGTAGCTCTCTTCAGACCAGTCCAACGTTAATCCCACCAGTAAGCAGGCCAATTTGTGCCAAATAAGGTTTTTCCTCTCCTGTGTCAAGACCACCCACCCAGCACAGGGCACTGAATAGCAGCTATGACAGAAAGATTTTAACCTCAGCTAATGGCAACCAGAAAGTGACAGACTCATTTTCTTATTACCAGTCTTCTTAGGACTGAACAGGCAATTATTTTCTTGAGACTGCTTCTGTGTACTAAATTACATGGACTGTCTCCAAAGAGCAGTGACAACTCAGTAAGCTGGGTGTAAGCTGGGTTACCTCTCTCGCCAACCCGCAAACTGCTCTCAGTAACCCCGTGGTGGCGTTGACAGACTCCAGAAATAGCCATGAACAGTGTTTTCTTACTAGAAGTCAGGTCTGGGTCGTATCAGTGGGGGAGGTGAATTAAAAATGACAAGGGGAGCCATTCAGAGGGGTCTCATCCCTCTACACACAGTCCCCAAAGGTGGTACTGAACAATGCCCCTCACGCAGTCCCTTGTAAACATGAGTGATCCCTTTTAAAGCTGGAACTGGGGATGTCTGGCACCTTTTGTGCTTCCTGCTTCTCTAATATTTCTCCTCACATTCCTTCACTGCTAAATGAATGGCACTACTTTCTCAATGTTTTCTTTTTCCCAACACTTTCTTAAAATTTTCATTTAATTTTAATGCAAGGGCACCAATCCTAGTTTATGTCATAATAGATGGACAACAATGGTGCAGTTTAACTAAAATAACATGCTAAACAGTGCTACATGTTGATGGAGTCATGACGGATAAAATGTGGAGTGCTTTGGTGGTTTATATCTTCAAAGAAGAGCTGGCGAGTGTACAACGTGACAAATGTATTTAAGAATCTATGCCATTCAAATGATACTACCACATGTCTGTTTGGGATTTTTCCCGTCTAAATGTGGGAATATGGGCACAGATTCACTTGCATACTGTGTTCTTCTAACATAAAGTGTCGGCATCTCCGAGGGTGTGTCGGTGGCACCCGATGTCACCAGACGCACGCTGCAAGGGAGACAGCCGAAATAAGTGTACATTATGTGTGCCAGGCAGTCTTCATTTGTTTATTTCATGCAAAAAGGAGGGGATCATGCTCAAAATATTCTCACTGTAAATGCGCTATCAGCATGAGAAAGAGAAAAACGTATCATTTGCATTTCAAGGCATTGCAAGTCCCTATCCTAGCTGAAGTCGTCGGCATTTATGGTACAAAGAGACCAGCTCCTGATGTGAGCGACAATGTTGTAAAAAACCCCACTAATTCACTTCATCTTGACTGAATTATTCTGTGTTTACACCAGTTTCGCTAAGATGGAAGCTGGCTCAGGCTCTTTACAGATATACATTTTGTGTCTTTTTCTCCTATTGTTTGTCACAATAAGCCACCTCCTTTGTTTATTATTTTTTATTTGTGCAATGTATTCATATTCTCAGAGTCCATCTGCTAAAAGTATCCTATTTAAAAGAAGATGGCATCATTAGCTACCCTCTCGCTATAAAGAAAGGAGCAGTTCCCATATTTTTACCCAGTTCAGTGGCTCAGTGGATGCACTAATCTTGCTGAACACTTCAGTTTAGATGGTATATCAATGAGGCATTCAAACAGAGCAGTTTATACACAAAAATTCTGTCTGCTTTGTAAAAGATTATCCTTTTATAAACACTCTGCGGAAAACATAAAAGCAAATAGGGGACAGCACATAGGACAGGAAAGATGTTAGAAGGGAGATTAATACTGAATGGGTCGAAATGAATGGTGCTTACCAAAACGAGGTCCAGATACTTTGGCTGCAGTGAAACATAAATAATGGGAATGACACATCGTTTATTCGGGATAATGAGTTGATCCGAAGTAGGGGCCTAGAACAAGAGATTAAAGATTAAATATCCATCTCCTGATGAATATCAGTAGCAAACTTTAACCTTTTCCTTCCAAAAGCACAGTTTCTTTGAACAATCATGTCAGCACAACACAGTGAAGAAATGGGCTAAAGCAAACTTAAATCACATTCTTATCCTTATCCCGAAAAAAAACATTGCTCCATATTTTAAGACACAGTATTATATTTTTATTTCCAGGCTTGTAACTGTTTCAGAATAATTATATGAGAACACAAAGATTTTGCTTGATGTTTTGTATTAGAAAAATCTGGCTTTAGCATTTATTGCTTACATTTTAGTTCTCTGCAATAATTGAAGAAAGAACATGCCCATCCTGAACATTCACTTGGGTGGAGAGATAATGACAAAAAGCAGCCTGCTGGAAAAGCACAGCATACCACATGCCGAATTAGAGTCTTGAATGCAAGGAGGACTTGGAAGATGTCACAAGCTTTGGATCAGGAAGGGCTGGAAGTGTAGTGAAGGGGGGAAAGGCACAGACAACTGGGGACAGCAGGCTGACTGTACTGCAGTGCTGGCAACCCGTCCAATCTGGTCAATTAGTGGTACTCCTAGCTCAAGATGCTGTACTGCAACTGAGGCAGAAGACATAGGACAAGCGGGAATCTGGATAGCTGTGGCTTGCCCAGAACTTGGAACAGAGCAGCTGCTGGATGCATGCAGCCAGCCAAGCCCTGCATTGTGGTTTTGTTGCTGATGGCTGCCTCCTGCAAGAGGGATAAAACTGGGGACAGAGGGAGGAGGGGGCGAGACTTTCAAATGACATTTAGAAAATAGCCAAGCTACAATGCAGGAGCGAGTTCAGCATGCTCTCACCTGCTTCGTGGAAAGGGGTTCAAGAGCAAAAGGAGTTTGTGGTTTCATTCCACTCTCCGGGGAATGTGCTGTCCCAGTGCCAAACCAGCACGCATGTACAGCTGGCAGTTTCTCTGCAGAAGAAGCCTCGTACTGGAAGCTGTGGAAAAGTATCCATTTTTTCTTGGTAAATATTTGCATGCAAAACCAGATATTCCCATAGGTTTTTGTGAGGCTCTGCAAACTTGTTAAAGGGAAGGATTTTTGGATTTGTGCTGGGGGAGTGTGCATGCACAGACACGCAATTCCTGTGAGGACATGGTCCTGGGGGATGAGCTCACTGAAATGGTGTCTTGAAGGACACTGAATACCTTTCAGACAGCAAGCCTCACATTTTGCAAAATTCACATTTTGGCAGAAGAACAAAAATATTGCCATTTCACACTGTCCCTTTACACCGTGAATTCAGATAGGATTTGATGCGTTTCCCTCTCCTCTTGGGTCAGAGATGCAAGTCCTCTCAGGCACCTTTCCTCATAGGCGGTCCTGTAACAGCACCACTCCACTGCCTTCATCCTAAAACCTCCTGAAGACCTCGTGAAAAACCTCCTGAAACCTCGTGCTGCTGTATCACAGTTAATATAATAAGAATAGGACCACAAGGTCAAATAAAAGCATGTGAAGGAAGAGGACTTGGGGTGCTGGGCTGGTAGAGGGGGCAGAGCTGACAAATCAATAGTAAGGGTGTGAACAGAAGACATATGGTTGGTTATCATCACGGTCAGCCAGGACTGGGCTCTGCAGGGCTTGGCTTGCCTAGGCAGTCCATGCTGGAGAGTGGATTGGGTTTTCCACCACTGCTTGAAATGGCAAACGGAAGGGGAGGTCCATCTCAGTGCCAAAGCAGCAGCTTCTCCTCTGGGGAACCAAAGCACTGCTCTCCAGGGACATGGACCACTGTGCTTGGCTCAGCTGCTCTGCCCGTTTTCAGCACCCTGCACTGATTTCCAGCCAGACAGGCTTTTATCCTTGAGATACGAGCAGCGACTTTCCTTTTATTCAGAAAGAAGCATCCATTTTCGAGCATTATCGCAGCACAGATAATAAATATTACAAACAGCAGAGCTGCGAGGGGATGCCAGAGCCCTGCTGCTGGCTGATGCCTGACCTGTGCAAAGCCCACGTCACCGTGTCACATCACAGTGCTTGGCTGTGCAAAGGGGACCATCCTGCCCAGGGGCACACAGCACTGCAGGAGGGGCAGGACCCCTGCTGCCACGTGTGCTCCTCCTCTCAGGGGGCTGAGGGGCTCCTCACATGGCAAAAGAGACTCCCTATAAGGTCTGCAGGGGATATTTGAGGGATCCTGCGATGAAAGTTGTTGTAGACACACACACAACAATCCATGCATGTTGCAGGGGAGAGAGTATGGTCTCAAAGGCCCCCACTGCAGCACAAAGTGGGGCCCCCAAGGAAGGCTCCTGGCGGTCCCAAGGTTCCTGATAGCCTGCACTGAGGGAGGGAGCTGATGGTGCTGGGCCTTCCTGCCTTACTTCACCTCACCTCACATCACTGCTGAGGAAGATGAGGAGCTCCCAGATGATTCCAGCACATGGCAATGGGATCTTGTACTTACAAAGTATTTGTAACGTGATTTAAAATTAGCCCTTAGTAAAGTGAAGATGGTTATGAGGGCAGCATGAGACAGAGAACAGACTATTCCAGGAGTATTTGTCCAAATTCGGTGGGTGGAAATGAGTTTTCCAGGGCTGTTTTCAGCATGTAACTGGAAGCTCAACTTGTGAGCTGAAATCCCAAGTTTTTATTCATGGACAACTATTTGCTTGAACATCTGATTATGCACAGGAGTGAGGTTTTGGGGTTGTAAACTTAGATGAAAAATGCCCACTCTGGGAAAGAAAGCACAAGTTTCTTGTGAAACTGCCCTGGGAGAAACCAAAACTCATGGCTTCACAGCTTGACTCACACAAGGGAACTATATTTTAAAACATCTCTGAATATATCTGTGCAAACAGACGTGGGTTTTCTTAGCAAACTGCCCCAGTACCCATACCCACTGTGCAGTTTGTCAGCTGGGGGGTGTGACAGGTCATGGTGCCACCCAACTGCTTCCCTACAGCCACCATAGTGTACCCCAAGTACAGCCCCCCTTGCCCTGGGTTTGCTGCATAATTCTTGGAGAGAAAACAGGTGAGCGTTAGCCTCATACTAACAGCTGAGATGAATCCCACCAAAAAACCACCTGTCTCTCTTCTTTTGTTACTTGAATTTCCCCCATACAATATTTTCTTACCAGCATGTCATTAATGATGCAGGTATAGACATAGAACCCGTGTTTTTACAGGTGTGAATGATCTGCCAGCTTCTCACGTATTCTGATTCAAAACATCATGTCATTTTTGACGGTGCAAGCCTTTAAGGAAACAAAAGTTTTTTTACGGTGCCAGTGTGAGTTTACTAGATGTGTGTTACCCATTTAGCACCTAGAGGGGCTTGAACTGGGAAAAACCACCTGAAATTTAATTGTCTGAAATCACAGGATGGGAAACTTTGAATCTGTCAGACACTTTTGGACAATGAACCTGAATCCAAGTGTCACGCCAAGCAGTCATGGAATACGGGGACACTTGGACTTGTATCTGGTTACAGATCTGAAATCTGGATTTAGGTCCAGTAACTAGCAGCAGTAGACAGCAGACCAACAAACCTTACCCAAGTCACCCTAAGGTGGAAATGGCCTCTCTGCACCTGGTCCAGTTTAGGGAGCAAGACCGAAGAGCACCTTGTGGCAACCTGACACTGGGGCAGCTGGCAAGGTCCTGAGGGGTGATGGATGGTTTGGCAGCCAGCAGCAGAGCACCAGGGGCTGTAAAGACAGGCTGCCCCTCCGGGGGCCAAGCAACACCCTGCCTGGCAACTCCCTTTACATCAAAGGAGCCTCCAGAGGCCCTGCTGATGGTCATGAGGGGCTGCAATAGCAGCGTAAAGCTGCTTGAGCTGGGTTAGCAGTGTGCTCACATATGGTCTTGGATTGTACCTTTCCACAAACCAGCTGTACCTCTCAAATAAATACATACTGGGTAAAGCTCAGAAATGCATCTTTCTGGAGATTATTTCCATCTGCACATCACAAAGGATATATTGATTCAGCTACACTCCTGAGATCAGAGTGGAAACACTGTATAGTCGGGAAGCAGACACATATGCTGCTTATCAAAGCTATACATACGGTACAGAAAGATACCAGTGTGGAGAGCAACCAGCTATATTTGCACCCGCACACAACCTGTCCTGTGATTCTCTAAAACAAAGGAAAAGGAAGTGCTGAATGCTGCTGTTCCTGAGCCATGCAAGTGACATGTGAGGAGCACACCGATCCCGGCTGAACTCACGGACCTGAGGAACCTAAGTAGTTGACAATTGCTGTAGCTGTCAAGGATAACTCCCAATGCCTGTGTATTTATTTATTTCTTTATTTGTATTTCTTTGAGCTGCAGAGAAATGCAGTAATTGACACAATGGGAAAGAATTTCCCAGATGAGCTCCAAGTGGAATCTGTCACCAGAGCAAGGCTGTATTCTCCTGCAGGGATCTTTCACCCATCCACAAGAAGGACAAGTTACATATTCCTCAAAATTCACGGTATCTGTGATTGTAGATGGTGACATAAGTAAGTCCAAAAATTACAAAGCAAGGAAGTCAGTTACCTAGATCATGCAGTGCCACTGTGTGCTGGCAATGTACATACCTCAAGCTGGTGCAGGAAAGTGTCAGTAAAATCATCATCTGTGGAGGCAGAGAGGACACTGTGCTCTCCTGCAGGGCTAATCCTTCCTGGTGTCTCTGGGATGACAGAGAACAGGGAACGGTACTAGAGGAAAATCATAGAATCATTTGGGTAGGAAGAGACCTTTAAGATCATTGAGACCAACTGTAAACCCAGCACAGCCAAGTTCACCACTAAACCATGTCCCTAAGTGACTTTACTAGATGTGTGTTGCAGTGCAACATTATATGTCTTTTAAATATCTCCAGGGTTGCTGACCCAACCAGTTCCCTGGCCAGCCTGCTCCAATGTTTGACAACGCTTTTCATGAAGAATTTTTTCCTAATGTCCAATCTGAACCTCTCCTGGCTCAACCTGAGGCCATTTCCTCCGGTTCTGGCCCTTGTTACTTGGGAAAAGAGACTGACTCCCACCTTGCTACAATCTCCTTTCAGTTAGTTGCATATATACAAATAAGCACATATAGGATGATCCTTGCACTTATTTCAGATATTTTCTGGCTTTTTGTAGTTTTGCAGTTTACCACAAATCAGGCCACAGTCGGCAGAAATGTCTCGGAGTGTGGGAGTAAATTATTATTACGTTCCTCTCTTTTTTTACCACCAACCAGTTTTGTACCTCTCTATAGCTCAAGCTCCCTCACCGTCAGCACTGAGTCAGTAGCATACATCCCATCAGTGATCCTCAGTCACTTCCATGCAAAATCCTTGGGCTGAGTTTAAATGTCTGCTAAATAGTTTAAACCAAATTGTCTTTGCCACACAGCTCATGCATTGAAATCATCAAACAATGTGCAACTGCTGTTGTATGTGTATCCACAGAAGATTTCTTTCCCTAGAGAAAATGATCACAGGGGTGAAAACCCTCCCTTATGAGGACAGATTGAAAGAATTGGGATTGTTCAGCCTGGAAAAGGGAACGCTCCAGGGCAACCTTATTGCAGTCTTTCAGCACTTAAAAGGAGTGGAAAAGAAAGATGCAGGCAGAGTTTTCAGTAGGGTTGGTAGTGCTAGAACAAGAGGTAGGTAATGGTTTTAAACTAAAGGAAGTTAGATTGAGGCTACAGATAAAGAAGAACTTATTTACAATGAGGGTGGCAAAATATTGGCAAATATTGCACAGAGAGGTGGTGGATGCCCCATCCCTGTGAGGTCAGCTGGGTGGGACTCTGGGCAACCTGGTCTAGCTGAACATGTCCCTGCTCATTGCAGAGGGGTTGGACTACATGACCTTTAAAGGGCCTTTCCAACCCAAACTGTTTTATGATTCTGTAACAAAGAAGCCTGATATTGGTGTTATTTGGACACTCTCAAGAAGATGAAGGCCAAGAATCGCTGGTTCTGACAAAAAAATTGCTGAAGTGCCCTGAGCACCAAGATAGAACTCCTTTCATGTGTCCTCTACCAGTCTAATGCCCTGTGTAAGTAAAAGAACCATAAAAAAGAAATCTCTGATGGCTTCAACAGACAGTACTTTTGAAGGAAATG
Source organism: Eulacestoma nigropectus (assembly GCA_013397775.1). NCBI lineage: Eukaryota > Metazoa > Chordata > Aves > Passeriformes > Eulacestoma > Eulacestoma nigropectus. Next base: position 852,766 of record VZTE01001498.1, read on the forward strand.
ACTGATTTCCTGACAATGTTCAGGTGAAGAAAGAAACAGTCACTCTAAATCATACGGCCATCTTCTACAGTCAGACTGAGACCATTTGCCATCCAGTCCAGGATGGCTGGAATGAGGCACAACATAGTGCCTGCTCACAGGGAAGAGATGACTCTGGATGCTTGAGCTCAAGACTTCCATCTGACTCAGGTACAGATGGAACCAACCTGGGAGAAAGGGGTCAGTGAATCCCAAAACCACCAATGTTTCCTCAGCACGGGGTTTGCTTGCTCTGTAGCTTTGCCATCCAGCAAAAGAGACCTCCTCCTGAGCAAGAGATGCAGAATCAGGCACAAAAAAATGGCATAGCTGCTTCTCCCTGGAAAATTCCACCCAACATCTGCGCAGCAGCTGGATTTCCCAAGTCTATTATCTCATTTCACTGATCTGAATGAATTTGCTCTCAGAACAGTTGCAGATCTGTATATATCACTCATGGCTTGATTCACTACGTTTTACCTGAATGAAATATTAATTAGCTACACTGTCCCACCACTAAATGCTAATTAATTGTAATTCATGATGGGAAAAAAAAGTGGCACGTGAATAGTTACTTTGGCCCAAAACATTAATCAGTTCTAAAAATCCAGACCAACCCTAATCAATTCAGAGTTTGAAACACTGCTGGGGAATAAGTTCAACTTCAGTCTCATTCTTTGCATTACTGGATATACATTTTTTTCTACAGATTCAGCCAGAGAGATGCATCACTAATATACTGGCCAAGCATGGAGTCTCTAACTCATCTTGGACAGTTCCTTAGTCCAAGAAAGGTCCCACAAGAGAAAATATGGCTACGGTGTTTGGCATGAAATAAAGACACCACGCAGGCTCTGGAACCTTAAGTTTTCAGATTTTAATCCCGAGGCACTTAAAACAGCTTTACCATCACTGCAACTCAAAGGCCATAAATACTTTTGCCACAAAACACAAGCTTCCCACTGAAATGGACATATGTGCTGACAAGTTCTCAGCAAAAAGGGTGTTTTATGTGAAGGTTTGGAAGTATGAAGAACACACTCAAGGCATGTATTTCCAAGGACTTCAACCTGGAATGTTAAATTTATGGGTCTATCTCCTTAGGGTGTACCTTTCTTACAGGCTTAATGGTCACAACTAGTTTTAGACTGAAATGTCACATGGTTTTTCTTTTCTTTTTTTTTTTTTCTTTTTGAAACTGACTGCTGTTTACAACACACTCTGTGAACAAACTGGGCTGCTCAGCTCTGCATTTTCTAACAGCGGCAGCCTTTCTTCTTTCTCCCTATAACAAAAATGCTTTGAAGTCCTATGCTGTTAGTTACAAGTATCCTGATATTTCCCTAGCAAGGATGTAATAGGAGCCAAAACAAGCCTCCAGGTGCCAATATTGCACCTGACAAATTAGGCACACGACTGGAAAAGGATGGGCCCATCCTTCTGCTTAATGTTCATTTCCTCTCATTTCCACATTAACAGGAAGTAGTTGGAATGGAAAAAAGACTTTCCTTAAAGACCTGAACTATCAAAAGCCTGGAGCTGTTTCTCCTTGCAAACAAAAACTTGGAAGCCAGCTATGTCCTATGATTTGGAGCTCATTTACAGTGACTTATTTAACCCCTACTGACGGCACGATGAACAGGATGTTATGATTTATTTAACACTTAAAGCGGGTGTGAGAACAAGGTGGATGGTGCCCTTAGATGTAGTCTTCTCATAATTTATTGCTCCAAGTGCTTAATTTTTCCTCAGGGAAGCCTTTGATAGCCGGCTGCTGCAGCGTGGTTAAGTGTGTGCATTAAGCCATAAAGCAAAAATATTAATAATACTAAAAATAATTACTGTAACCAAAGTTACTGTTTCGCATAACAAGAACTTACATGCATTGCTCAGCTGAAACTCTGAAGTGATATCCCCACACCAACTGAATTGACTTGAGGATATTTAATGGAGCAGCACAAAGAGTGTTGGATTTACCTTCTGAGGACTTAAGCTGCACAAACACAAAGCAAACTCACTCTTGCAAAATGCCACACGGCTCCTGGAAGGCCACCGGAGAATCATAACAAAGTCAGATTAAAAAAAAAGAAATTACTAACGTCTCCTACGCTGGTACCACAGGAGACTCTGACCAAGAACAGAGTCACAAAAAATGTTATGTTTGACCGGCTTTAAAGTTGAACTGCTGCTTAATAATGTTGCAGCATCCCTCAGAGGGTTTATCTTAAAGCACCTTCTTTTGAATGGTCCGTAATCTTTATCTGGAATACAGAACCATCCTTTAGAAACCATTTTCATGTCCAAGTTACTCAGTGAAATAATGTATAGATCTCCTGCTCTCTGGAGATCAGTGTTCAGCTCTGCTTCACGTCTTTACATTGAAGGCCCTTGGTGACTTTAGCAAGCATGATCTGTAGGAACGCTTGCACCTGTGGATAAAGGACTTCAACTTTGAATATTAAGTACCTATTTCAGGGGTTTTTTCCCTCTTGAGCATGCATGTGTGTGAGTAAGTTGTATTTTGATATAGACAGGTAGGTAATTCATTTCACTTTTAGGAGATGAAGTAACGATTTTAGCAAATTACATTTGTCTCTTTAATCTTGTATTTCCATGCACACTGAGTTAAATGTTGTAAAACTATCAATTCTGTCAAAACCTAACAGAAAGAAAACAAGAAACCCTGCAATCTTAATGTCCAAACTGACTGGTGATTAACAGGAATTAAATGTGCAGGAATTCCAAATCTTTTCTGATCGGAGATGTCTAGATGACTTTTGTTTTTCCATAATTGTATGAGGTTCCTACATAGTATTTAAGAATCAATTATATTGCAATTGATGTAATTAACTCTAATAATCCAGTAAAAGTCAGTAGGAGGGCTATTCAAGTCAATAGAAAAGAGAGACTATATTATGAAGGTGTTATTAACCTATACAGATTTTTACTAGACATTTCCTTTTCTTACATAATAAATATACAGTGATGAGGAAGGCTGTCATTATAATTTAATGGGAACAATGGTTCATCACTTCTTTTCGTGTACAAGCCTTAACTAATTCTACATACAGTGTAAAAGTAAAATGAAGTTAAATGAATCTCATAAATTAGCTATTAATCATCCATCAATCATCTGTTGCTCCATGATTAAAATCTGTGTTGCATTCAGAGCTGGGAAAGGTATTTGGGGAGTGGCAGGAGCTGCATGTACATATTCCAATTAATTTATTCATGCACTTCCATTTTGCATTGCCAAGGGTACTTACTGAAACCAGTCCTGAAGTCAGAGAAAGTCTCCTGAGGAAAGTTCCAGCCCTTCCCAGGATAAAGTAAAACTCTCATTTCCATATTTATAGGCATCGCTCTGGCTTTAAGCATTGTTGCATATGAGAACCTCATTCACGCTTCTCAATTCAGTCAGACAACTCTTTTTGGGGAAAGAAAGCAACACTATGAAGTCAGGGAAAGTGAGGCAGTGGTCTGCTATATGCCTTGCAAAGTGATGAAGAGAATTATCTCCTGTCTTATGCTGTAAGTCTTTTGCACTGCTCAATGAGGCAAAAGTGAGTTCTGCCTGAATATGGCTATTAAAATCAGGCTTTTTAGGAATTTCTGTCTTCACCTTCATCAAGCTGAGCATAAGCCTTATTACATATGGAAGACTGCATTGATCTCATTAGCAGAACTGCTTGTCTTGGCAGTAGACAAAGATCAGTTGTCTGTGGTACTGTTATTCAATATATTAGTTGCCTTCTGAGACACTGGCTACAGGTGATCCTCTTATCTTGCATCTTGGCAGCCTCAGTCTGGGCAGCTCTTCACAGCGTCATGCATCTCTCTCACAAAAACTACCCCGGACCATTGCAGGCAGCTCCACAGCACACCCAAGTACACAGGGACTTGATGATACACAGTGACCACTTTTCTTCATAGAGCTGAGGTGATCAAAAGAGGCCCAGGAGAAGGCAAGGGCAGTGTTTTATTTATTCTGGAGTAATTTAAAATCAGAATAAATATGGAATTACCTTCATCCTCCGTGCAGTGTCACTGAATGTATGCAAAGAATGAGACTGAGACTGAGGAGTGGAGTTTTGTCTGTCTGCTGTCAAAATACTTTTGCAGAGATCTTGGGAAGAGGGTATAATTTTTGAAAGCTCTTCTTATGCGGACCCCCCTCCATCTTTGTTCACACGTTATCACTGCTTTGGGTAAGACGTAGTACGTGTACTCAACTAAAGAAAGAGGGAGCTGTGATGTTGCAATAAATACAACACAGAGGAGGCCAGTAATGCTTTGTAACTACAGTGCTGATTTTTTTTTTTAAATCACAGCAGTAGGGCAAGTGCTCTACAGATATCAATAGTTGCACCAGAGCTGACCTATGTTGCACAGAATGAATGAGCTTTGACTATAGGAGCACAGATAGGCAACCCTGCTGACTCCTGCTGAATAAACCTATTGTAAAGCTGGCAAACAGCATCCTTCCAGGGCTCTTGGACTTGTGGCTTCATCTAGTCTGGGACTCCTCAGTGTTTTATTCTTTATAACAGCATCATACTTTCCCATACTGCTAAACACAGAAGACATTTCTGATGTTCACATTGCAAGCTTCACTTGCGGTGTACTTGATTTGGGGGTGTTTGACAAAGCCTTTGCTTTAATTCAGGAGCCAGTTCTGTGATAACAAGGACATAGACGGAAAACCAGTGCTCCATGAGGCATTAAACCTCTTTTTTTCTTGTTGTGGGCCAAAGCAAAATGCCGACGGGTGTCACACAGCCCCACATACCAATAATTAGTTCACCACAGCAGGTGTATTTGACCACAAAAGCTATTCTTTGAAAATGAGATCTTTTCTTTTGAGAGAATTGTAATGCCTAACTTCCAGGCATGGGAAGCAGAGTTGCGATGATGTTTAAGCAGAATGACACGTCCTCTGCTGCAGACACCACCCAGGGGCTGAGCTGGGCTGCCCTATACCTTGCCAGTGCTACCTGAGAAGCATAGGGCTGGTTTTTGGGTGTCTTTGGAACGGCAATGCCACGCAAACGAGCTGTGCCAAAAATGATAGACTGAGAACTGTTAAAGTACAGCAATTCAGCAGTCAAAACTTCCTTTATTTAAATCCCCAAACACCACTTAGTTATGTAATAATCTCAGTTCTTTCATGCTCCACAAGCTTGCCTTAAATTGTCTGGAGCAGCTCCTCAGCCGCAGATAGTCCCAGCTCGCAGAAGGCAGTGGCACTGGGACGGTTCCCACCAGCTGCCGCTCTGCCTCGACTGCAATTGCATTTCACACACAAAAGATGACAATAATCTGTCAAAAAAAACACAAAACAAAAAAAACCCCACCCTCCCCCTCAGCTTGAATTGTCATCTGCAAGAAAAGATTCCAGTGTTTCAGCTTCCATGGAAAATCAATACTGTCTTATCTTTATTTTATTACTTTAAAAAAATAAAAATACTTGCGATGACAGTATTAGGTAGCACTGTGAAAAACAACTAAATATAGCAGTGGATCATAGTGGGTGTGAATGGAAAACAAAGGAGTCAGGAGCCGAGCTCCTGCTGCTGTTACGTCACTATAACACCCATAATTATGTTATTATGTACACTGCCCACTTCAACTATATCTGGACACCACTTACCATGATAAAAATCTGATTAATAACATGACATATAATCTTGGTTTCTTTGACGAGCATGAACTTCTGTCTTCTATATTCTTTTTCAAACAGACAGGACATTTGTTTTGCCTCCCTTCTACAGGAAGTTTGGAAAAGTGAGCATAAAGGAAAAATTAAAAAAGGTGATTTAAAATCTCATTGCTGGACTCATGTTATCTTGGTATAAAAGCACTTCTAAGGTGCTGCTGTGCATAAATTCTCATAAATCCTCCTCACAAACACTTAACTTTTATAAATACTATTAGCTCAACATAGAAATTTATCTGGATTTAGGGCATGCTTAGCTATAGAACTGCTACACCTTTTTATCCTGAGCACCACAACTTTCAAACCTAAAATGCCCTTGTATGAGGGTTAGGAGGTGGGTGGCTCAGGCACAGTGGCTCAGTGCCACATGGATCCCATGGGCTTTGTGCTGGAAGAGGATGTCCGGTGTGTCCACAAGGATGTCCAGTGGGGTGCCCATCACTGCTTCCCAGCACTGGGCAGGATCCCTCAGGTGTTTCTCACACCCTCTTTCATTGCCTGTGCCCCAAAGAGCAGTACTGCAAATTCCTACAACAGGACCGATGCTTGGACAAAGTGAAGTGTTTTAAAGGCCTTGGGAACTTTTTTTTTTTTTAGTATCTAGAAAGTGAGAGGGGGAGAAAAACAAAACTGGCAGAAAAAAAAAACCAACAAAAAACCAGTGCCCTTCAAGATGAAAGAATTTTTTTTTTCCTTTAGCTAAATGAATATTGAAAAAACATCTATCTTATTATGTCTTTGGCCCCTGAGGTTATCCTATCTGGTTTGTTTCACAATTCAGCAGGAAAAACCCTCAAGATATTTCTAAGATAACTGTTAAATGTCTGACTTTCATCTACAATAGAGGAAATCTGTATTGCCAACAGCTTGTTCTCAGAATTCCACCTTAAAACAGTTTTAGCACCACCAGACCAGAAGGGTTTGATGCCAAAGAGCTGTTCTGTCCTATTGAAAGCAGAGAATGGCTTCCTCTGCAATATGTACAAAGAGCAAGGAAATTTACTCAATTAATGTGAAACACAAAATGGCATCTGCCATCTGGAGATGCACACAAAAGCCACGGGCAGTCAAACACTTCTTAAGACTTTGGCATGTAAAATTAACATATTTTAAGACTTAAAGGGACATGTGAACTCCTAGCTTGCAAGGATTTCATGTTTCTCACGCAAAATAAAATACACAATAGAATATTTCCAGCATAATGTTCCAGAAATACCAGTGCTAACCACCTACAAAAATCTGCCTGTGACATCAAGGCTACCATTTCTATACTGTTGGGTGGGAATTGAGTGGCTGTTTATTTAAATATGCATTTTTAGACAATGGAAAGAAATATGCTTTCACTAAACTTTAGAACTACACTAAAGGATGGTCTTTTACTGAGACCTGTGTAAAAATCTTGTTTCTTCTTGTGTGTGACACTGTGCAAACATTGTTTTTATTTTTCAGTGCAAGAACAGAGTGATGCAGACTAGTCAAGTTTAGTGCAGATTCAAAGTGTATAAAAAGGGCTCCTTTTTCTCCAAGCATTTTTAAGTATTCTCTTCTTGAATAAAAAGAAGAAAGTTCAGCTTCAGTGTCTGTTCCCTTTTGTGTATTAAAAAACCCATACTGGTTTAAAAAAAACATGACATATGGCATCTAAGTGGTCACCGCCATAAATTATTCAACTTCTGCTCACTCCACAAACGTAAATCTAACAAAATGCAAAACCTGACGCCTCTCTGGCAAACTCATGATCACATGTCCTTGGTGGTGTCTTTAGTACGCATTTGGCCACACAGATCTGGTCACTGCTCCCAAAATTTTCAACCAGACACCCACTGTGATATACAAATTCACCTGTTTTTCACTCTACCTGCATCCCCCATTCTGACACTCCCCAGGATCACCTGAGCTGAGCCTCCTGATATTTTAGGGCACAGCCCTTTCCCCCTACCTGATAGGCACACACAGCACTGGTTTCACAAGCCCTGTTTCATGCATTTTGCTGGAGAAAGAGTGACAAAAGCAGAGGAGAGGGGAAAAAATCAAATCCATTCCTGCTCAAGACTGTGTGGTTCAGCAGCAGTCTCCCATGCAGCGTTGCTCAGGATGATCAAGATGTCGAATAAGTCTGCCACGTGTGTCTTGCAAAAGCAACCTTAATGTAGGCACCTCCAACTTTGCAGGTTTTTTCCCTAACTTTCTTTCAGTGAATGGTGTTTTTTTTTTTTTTTTTTTTTTTTTTTTTAAGGCATCAAAGTGAACATTTCAGAATACACCAGAAAGTTGGTTCACAGCCAAGGACACCAAACGTGCAAGTACTTACTCATGTGAGTTGTGATAATGTAGCCAGTGCAATACAATGAGATGATACATAGAGCAGGTATTCAGAAGTGTAGGGAAAGGGCGACAATAAGCTTAACAGACCTGGAGTATTAATGAAGAAGTGTCAAGTGAAAAAAATTCTTAAACAGTGACCCTGTTACTTGCTTTGCGAATTTCCTGGTTTTTTATATTGTCAGTGGTTTGTTGACTAAGGATTAGTTTTACTGATTAATTTTTCAATCAAAACACTCTTAGAAGTCACCCAGCAAAAAAACGTAAGATAGAACATAAGATAAGAAAGTCATCATTCCAGTATCAACACTCACATGGCCCATACATTTTGTGCCACATTCTCACAGCAAAAAAAAAAAAAGTAGATCAAACTGTACCCTCAGCCAGGAAAAGAGGGCTGAGAATGCACTAAAGCAACATTTAAATTTTATTTACCAGTTTGTTGATTTGTCCTTGCATTTTTGAGTGTGTGTGTGTGTGAGAGGAGAAACAGAGACGGAGAGAGAGGGAAGAAAATGACTCATGCCTGACAATGTTACCATGTAAATGGTCATAGTTGTGGGCTTCCCTGGGGGAATTTGTAATACCACAGCAAAAATCCAGCTAGCCTGCAATTACGGTGCCGGCAGCGAGTCCTCCAGCATGAGCCATAATGTCTGGCTACAGCTGGTGGGAGCACTCTGGCTGCGTTCCCCCTCCAGGAGCATCCTGGGCTCTGGGGACGAGGTGGCTGGTGTGGGGCAAAGCTGCTGGGACAGCCCCACACCTCTAGGCAGGCAGAGATCTCCCAAAAACTCCTTCCCACAGAGGGATGGAAAAAAGAGTGTGCTTTAATACACAGCTCCCCTCTTAGCACGTGCGGGTACATTTGGAGTAGGATCCCCAGCCATTCCCTCCTATGGCAGAATCCCGTCCTGCAAAAGAAACCTTCAGTGCCACTGATGTGAAGGACTGTGTGTTAAAAATAAAACCACAGTCCTCAGCAAAAGCGAGCAGGGTTCCAGGGAGAGGAGCGTGAACCCATGCCAGTGACAGACTGGAAGTGCAACATGACGGAGATGCTGCTGTAACCGGACAGCTGAGGGATGAGTTGGGGTTTCCAGGCATGTCACAGGGATGACATCCCGCGGCTCCGGGGGCCGGGGCCGCTGAACCTGCTGCTGGCCAATCCTTGGAGTGTCACTTACATGAGCTCCAAAGTAATCTTCTGGCCCACCCTTCAGGAAAAAGATAAGATGTCATGATCAGCTAATAGGAAGTGACAAGAAGAGAGAAAATGGATGGGGAGGGAGGGAAGGTTTCGGATTGAAAAGGCATTATTCTTTCCTCTAATGCCAACCCTGCTAACAATAGGGCTGAGTTAATTAACGGGGTATTTGAGCACTTTCATCCAGTTTTGCATATAGCATTAATTTTTCTACAGATACATATAACACAATTAACCTATAGCTTTTCAAACAATCAGACATGGCAATCCTTTCAAACTGGTGGGGAAAACATTGCACTTTTATAGAAAAAAAGGATTTAATTAGGGAAAAAGATTGAGAAGAGTCTTTGTTCCTCTACTCTTCCAGCCATTGCCTTCCATCTGGCATGGGAACCTATTACCAAGACATCTGAGCATCTTCCATAAAAAAAACAACAAGCAAACACACAAAACCCCCAAGTTTCTGGCTTTCCTCCCTCTTTAGAGTAGAAAATCCTATCTGTCAAGCTTAGTTCACTTGCAATTAAGAAATCTGCTTCACTCCCTAACGAAATGTTAGCGCGTCACTTGACAAAGTCCCATTGAGCACAGAGAGAGAGGTTTAGGCTGGAAAATGCTTGTAAAGTTTCTCCCCAAGTGCTGCTCCAACGGCACCTCTAACTGGGGGGGCCGAGTCCTACCGCCTGCAACCACCCCGCTGCACACGCACAAAGCCTCTGGTACTCAGTCAACTCTGCAAACTTCAACAAAAACCTAATCAGAAGTGCCAGGCTTTTAAGATCATAGCCCGGCCGTGATGTTAATCAGTTCGGTGGGGGAAGAGGCGTCTCCGGTGGGTACAAAGCTGAGGACAAGGGGTTGCGATCTCTGCGCGGCTGCCGTACGAATGACAAATAACAGCAGCGAGCTGCTGCCTTCGCCGGAGAGCCAAGTGCGCACGATGGGCACAAAAAGGCTCCCTTTATGCTGCAAAGAATTCGCAGCTTAACCAAGCCACAGTATGTTTTGAAGCTTTTGCCAAAAAGTACAAAAACCTGTAGTCAGTGTAGCTAGGCATCTGATAACAAGCATGGTTTCTTCTGCTCGACATATTTTCCTGATGTATTTGTTTGTAAAGGTAGAGATAAGTACAGTAACACAATCTGTTCCTTAATATCATAGGCAAAGAAAAATCACTAGTCACTAGCTACAACAGTTTACAATCTCTGTGAGACAGCTGCAAGTATATGTTTATTTTTTATTCTAAATATCTCAAATGGAGCCAGATCCTGAAAAGCCTTCTTTCTTCCAATGATGCTTGTCTGCAATAATAATACCAATGAAAAGCAACTGCTGATGTAAGGAAAGAAAAGAAGGTGAGGCTCAGATTCCCTACCCAATGCTAGTAATGGTTATTTTCACTAAAGATAAGAAAGCAGACTTGGATGTGCCATATCGCAGAAACAAACTCTTCTGCCCCGTCTACAATTTCGACAGTTGTCTATGGAAAATGCAGACTTAAAAAACTCTTAAGAATAATTATTAGAATTCATAGCCAAAATAACATACATCAACCTTGATTAGTTCCATGAAAAAGCAGCCTTAAATTGGTAGTTTAAAAACAGGAAAATTAGCAGTATGATTAAGAATGAATAGCTAATAAAAAGAATTTTGCTAAAACACATTAAGGTTCAGATCAAGGTCACAAAAGGAACTGATTGAGGAAAACTGTCATTTTTGCTAGGACTCAGTAGCTGTTTTAGCAACGCTGTTTCCTCTGAGTCATAGTCTTGTAATGAGAAATTACACTGTTGGGGTTAATAAAGACTTTGCTTGTCACGTTAGTTTCCCCAAAATTTAATTTAAAGCACTGTGCTCAAAGAAAAAGAAAAATTCCTTGTGTGCAAGTACACAGAAAGTAATATAACTAAGCTAAGTAACCTCTAGCAAAATGCAGGGTGAATTTGTGCCATGGTTTCAGTTGTCATGCTGTAAATTGTCTCCAGTAAAAAAAAAAAAAAAAAAATCTGCAAGTGGCCCAAAGCCCTGTTTGTCCCCCCGTTTCTTCCAAAATAAACAAATTCTGCTCACAGCACCACAGCCCCCCATTGGCAGAGTCTGTGCAGGGAAGTGCTCCCTAACGGGGTCTGAGATTTGCCTTTCTGCCAGCTTCCCTCCTTCTTGGCCGTGGACAACCTCCAGGAGGGTATGTCTCTGCCCCCTTCCTGCCCTGAGCTGAGAAAAGGCCTTGGATCCATAGGTACAGTCTGAAATTCGGTCTTCCCAAGGAAAGGATTTACAGGGAGACTTTAGCCAGGCAAAGCCCGTCTTCCTGCATGCAGGCACCAGCGGTCCTATGCCACGAACTGGACAGTGCCTAGAAGATATGGGCACAGCTAACCTCAGGAATTTCAGAGCAGGACTAACCTTTTGCATGCAATTCCCCTCTGAAAACAACCCTATTCCCTTGTCATCCCACTTGCAAGGAGCTGGGGTGATTGCCGAGGATGCCAAAGAGCCGATGTGTGAGTGCTACCACTGCCTCACATTTTCACCCGGTCGCGATGGTGCGTAAGAGAAATAGGGAGACACCACAAGCACTCCAGGGGTTCTCCTCCACCTTGTGCTGCCAGTCCCAGGAGACCTTGGTGCTATCAAGCTGCATGGCAGCAGTGCAGCCAGCTGCCCTCCAGTGCGCATCCCTTTGGAGTGTGCAATTCCACACACGTGCGTGGATCCAGGCTCTGCGGGGAGAACCAGCTGGCCAGCAATGCGAATTTTAGCATCAGTGAAACTGTTCAGCAACGTCCTCTGCTTCACGGGTGCAACGCTCCAGTGAAATAAATCCTCATGTCTATCCCAGGGGGTTGGGATTTTTACTCTTTGTGGGTTTTTCTCCCTCCTGGGCTAGTACTTTGCACGAGAGGGAGCTGGCACGTCTGGCCCATGATGGGAGGTGTTGCAGCCCTCCTGAGCGTGGGGTTGATGCTTGGTGGCATAAGCTATTGTTGTTGTTGTCACTATCACCAGGCCTGATCAGGGTCAGCAAGCCAACATGAGCTGTTGTATAACTCCGCAATAAAAAGACAGTCCTTGTCCCAGAACACACACAGGCTGGTTTTCTGACAAGCTGTAACAGGTTCTGCAGCGGCACCTTTTCTGTTGCTAAATAAAGAAGTTCTGTCTTGCAGAGCCTAAACCCATTGCTGAAAGACTAAAAGGAAAATTAACTAATAGGACAAAGGGGCTGTGTACGAGGTTTTTTTAATGTTTGTTTGTTTTGATCTTAGTTGCAAGTAATTCACATGGAGTGAAGTGCATTGACATGTGGAAGAAAATAAGTACTCAATTTTAGAAAGGACAACTGCTTCAGACCAAACTGAATGCAAAAAATCAGAAACATCCAGATAAGATTACTAGGCCAGAAATCACATTTTTATTAGTACATAAAACGCATGTCACTTGACAATGAGTATCTGCAGCATGGAGTGAAATAACCCTCCAGCAGCGAAGTCAATATTTAAATCAATATCTCTGGTAAGGAAAATATCTTACTCATTGATATAGATTGGATTTTTTTTTCCTTATGAACCTCTCAGGAGGTAAACAGCGTACTTCTGTTGTAAAAGCAACTAAACAGTATTGCCAAACAGGTCTAATCTTTCCTAGAATTCAATAGCATGGTGCTCTGAAATTATTAATGTTGTTATAAATGCCATTTGACCTTTATGTCAGGGATGTATTTCCTTTTCATAAAAAGGCACCTACATTATTTTGGGCCTGCTGTGCTGCATGTAAACACAGTAACTTCAGTGGGAGCTTAGGGCACTGTGGGGTGATTTTTTACATTATGTAGGTACCTAATGATTCAGCTACTCAAGGCTAAAATCCATAAAAGATGTTAGTGCCTTTACATTAATTGCTGCAACAACCTCCATCCACTCTGGCGAAGCTGTGCAGCATTTCAGAAAGGCTCACAGATTGCTGGGACCACAAAGAGGCTCAGAGCATCATCACCTGGGCAAAGGGACTCCCAGGCCCTCCTCCCCGGGCCAGTGCTGTGCTTTGCATTGCGGAGCCATTAGAGATGGTAAAATATTCAGTCCTGGAAGCAGAGTGTTGCTCCCTCCCAGTTTCCTGTTTTAATCACCTTTTTCACAAAGTCAAGCTTACTTGTTTCTTTTCCTTTTGACCCTGTGATGGTTTGGCTCCTTTCCACCACTGGAAGAAAACAAAACAAAACAAAACAACAAAGGAGGGGTAGGAACAATCCCATCCCACAGCCTGGTGGCAACACACTTTTTTAGAGAGAAGAGAGCCGTGACTTTGCACAGCTTTGGAACTAGGCAAGTGTTAAACGACGAAATCCCACCTCTAGGGGAGACACCCTAACTCGTGGGCTTTCCCATGAAAGACAGGAACTGACACCACCATGAGGGCGCAAAGGAAGCAGGGCTGGGCGCGGTTCTGTCGGAGCCCCGTAGGTGTGGGTAAAGCCCGTGCTGCCTCCTGAACGATTCCTAGGTGTCCCTGGGTACCTGCCCACTGCGGGGTGGCCCTGGCAGGCACAGGAACGGCAGCGTGGCACATGGGGAACTTGTCTCCTGAGCTGGATGATCCACAATGACAGTTTTGGATATGGACACCTAAAGTCAGCCTATGCTCTGCTTTAGGCTCCTAAAACCATTGGCTTGTTCAGGACCTTACAAAACCACCCAGGCACCTGTGTTCTATTAAAATTAATAGTATAGCACTTGCAAATGTTTTGAAAGGCTATTAGGTGCTTCTCTGCTCCTGAAAAAGTTGTCTTTCAGTGCCTTGCCAGACTGAGCCCTTAGAAGTGACAGATTGGATGCATTTTTCAGATAAAGGGAATAACTACCAGAAAAGGTTGTTTAAAAGGTTCCTAAAAGCTCTTGCTATATAATATAAAAGCCAAATTAATTCAGATGACAAAAAAATCTAAATTCTTTCCCCCAGGTTATAATCTCTCTACAGAAATATCTTCCTCTTTCTTAAAAACCTCAACCAATCAAAAGAACATAAGTCTATAAAATTAAATTACATTTCCAGCTTTGATTATTCAACAGGATAAGGTAGAGTTTTAAACTATTAAATGTGCTTCCTTTGCTCCTGCTTGATGGTTTTAAACTTCTTAAGACTTTTAATGCAAGTACTAGGACAGGGCAGCACAAAGTATATTTTTAATGTGCTCTTAAAATCTCCACATGGAGGTTGCTGAAAGAGTTCAGATCTTTGAACCACGATGGGGTGGTGCTGGCTAAGAGCTGTCCCTCTCTGGCAGCTCTTCCGTCCGATATGACTGATAGAAAGAAAGCTGCATTAGTTTTTACGGGATTAGTTTTTGTGTGAGACAACAGAGTGCATCCCCCAAGGTCTTCACTAAAAAAGAACAACCTGGAAAGTGGCCCAAATTTTGTTTTTAAACTTTCGCCCAGCATCACTTTGGCCCCCGCTGCAGATAAGGCATGCTTTGGTCAAAAGAGAAGGAAAGCTATTCAGTGAGGTAAGGAGTGACTGATTTAACCAAACCCATACTGAGCATAAACCCGAATCAGAGGAACGAATCAGAGCTGAAGCTAAAATCAGCCTTTCCTGTAATACAGTATGAATCAGAACTTGCATCTGCTAGAGTTTGCACTGGAGTTCTCAACAGACTCGGCGATTACACCTCCTGGAGGTGCAACTGTGTGTGACACCAGGAGCATTCGATGCTGACTGAGAGCAAAGGGTTTTCTGACTCACAAGAGGCAGATTCTTCCTCGGCAGAGTTGATGTGACAAATGATCACTGCTCCCAGACTCTGCCATTTGCTGTGAATTAACTTACCAAGGGAATTCCCATCCCGGCAGTGTTGATCCAGGGGCGTGGGCAAACATGGGGCTGGAGACCAGCTGATGTGAACTGGGATGGCTCTGCTGGCTCTGAAGGACATCTGACATTCACTTTCAATTTCTGATTGGAGAATTAAGAGGAAGAGTGGGATGCTATACCCTTGGCATTACTAGTTCAGAGAGGGATGAAAGGGAACTGGCAAAATGTTGGCTATCAGAGGAACACCAATACTACATCTATTGCCACAGAAGGATTCTTCCAGGAATCTGGGAGAGAAGCATATAAATGGAGCTTTGCAATGTTTCTGGAAATGCATTTGTCCTGACAAGTCTTGCTGGACCTAGGTGCCCAGGGCCACATGAGGCTAGAAGCAACAGGAAGTTACAGGCAGGTGGCAGCTGCTTGGATGAGAATTTCCTCATGGGATAAAGCGGGTGGAAGGGTTTTCCCTTTCAACCCTCATACCAACCCAGTGGAAAGAGCAGGTGGGGTAAAACCAAGGTCCTGTGTGAGAGAGAAACACCACAGTGGCTGACACTGAAGGCAGCCTACGTAACTGTGGTCCATCCTTTCCAAGGGACCTGCAGCGTATTAGGAGGGCTCCACCCCATTTCTGCAAATTCAGACCTACAGCCTCATTTACATCAAGGTGCTCCTTAAGAGCTGGCCAGCCAGGAAACCCCAATGAATCAGTGATAGCTCTCTGATTTAGCACTGTCCTGCAATGTTGCGCTTGGGAAGGCACAAACAGTTAACCTTAAAAGCAACCTGGCAGGAATGGGGTTTGAGAACCAATTCACCGAATTTACAAAGTGGTGTTTAAACTGAGAAGGACATTAGCTGATACTCAGTGGGCAAACTTAATGGCCAACATCACTCCATCAGCCTTTTCCCATGAAAAACCTGCACCCTAGGTGCTACCAAGTGCTAATTCGTTAAGAAAGCCTTAATTAAGTGACAGTTAATTATTGACAGATTTGAACTACTTTATCTCTCAATCAAAACCTGGCTCTGGACCAGGCAGCAAGCAATTTACAGCCACAAAGGTAAATCTGGCCACGTGGAAGCTTATGCTAAAGCCTTATGGTTCTCCCTCCCCCACCCTAAATTTCATCTAAAATGTCTCTCTGAAGGAGCCGATGATCCCCTGGTGATCACCAGCCCACGTCAAGGTGGTTACCCTGCTTAACCCCACTTGGCACAGAGTGGGAATTACCAAAGGGACATCCATCTGGAGCTGCCTGAGATAAGAGGTGTCCAGTGTTAATAAACAGGCTTCCTCTACACCTCAGCAGGGCCTTCCTTTTCTAAACAGCCTTCCTTTAATGTTGTAAAATGTTTTTTTCCATTTACTCAACGATCATGCCTTTGCCGGTGGGGGAGGGCCAAGGGAAAGAGTAAAGGGTGGGAGAGAAGAGAGAAGAGAAGAGAAGAGAAGAGAAGAGAAGAGAAGAGAAGAGAAGAGAAGAGAAGAGAAGAGAAGAGAAGAGAAGAGAAGAGAAGAGAAGAGAAGACGCAGCATATGTTTCTAAATCATTGAGACACCTGCTTTTGAAATGAAATTGCTAATGCTAACATTTCTCCCAGATTAGCTATTTTTCTTGCCATCTGCACACAAACAGTTGAAGTAAGAAAAAAGAGAGAGAGAAAAGAAAAGAAAAGAAAAGAAAAGAAAAAAGAGAGAAAAGAAAAGAAAAGAAAAGAAAAGAAAAGAAAAGAAAAGAAAAGAAAAGAAAAGAAAAGAAAGAAAAGAAAAGAAAAGGAAAGGAAAGGAAAGGAAAG
>VZTE01001498.1:876545-881545 GCA_013397775.1 Eulacestoma nigropectus
CCCGCGATCGCTGCGCGGTGTCTGGTGGGGCAGGGCAGGGCCGCGGGGCCGGGGCAGGTGCGCGGGGCGCGGGCAGGTGCGCGCCGGGCGGGGCGGCTGCGGAGCGGGACGCGGGGGGTCCTGGCCGTCGCCGCCTCCCTGTGCCGGGAGAGCCGGGGCGGCGGGGTCAGCAGCGGGAAGCGGCGCGGGATCAGTGTCCGCGGGCGGCGCGGGGGGCGCGGCCGAGGCGGGATGGAGCTCCCCGAGGGGCCAGCGTCGCGTCCGTGTGGTTGTGCCCCGGTCGCAGAAGAGCAGGTACGCGGGCTATGAACTTAATGTCTTTGACGAAGTAGGGCATTTCAGTCAGGGCTGGCAAGGGACGGGGCTGCAGACTAGAGGTGCCCTTGAATGTCGGGCAAAAGTTGCGAGGACGAGCTTTGGAAAGCCGCTAGTTTCCCACAGGTCCCGAGCGCTCAGCAGACCCCGTGGTGTTTCTGGCTGTATGGCGAGTGTCACCCCAAACCCATCATCCGGGCCTGGGGACGGGTGGGGAGCACGTGGAACGCATCCATACATCCGTGGCCATAGCTCGGTGGCAAAAGGTCGTGTTGTTGGGCGCAGGGCACAGGAACACGTTTGTGTCACCGTGAGGTGTAAAAGCTCAGATTATTTGTGACTTCCATCGCCTGTAGAGGTTTGGCAATATGCAGAATGAATTATATGGAGGCAGTTTCCTTAGCCATAGATTTGCATGTGGCACATATCCTTTATGTCTTCTCGCAGTTTTTCTCTGAGTTGCCATCAATCACATAAAGTTTACGACCACTGCAGCTCATTTTGCATTTATTTTATCTGCTTTTTGTCCAGAGCTCACCTTTAGCAGCAGTATCACATACTGTGAAATGTTTATTAATACTCAAGGGTAGACAGAGTATCAACATTTCAGGAGCTGAACTGTGCTAAAAAGTACAATGTATATACTTTTCAGTAACAGCTCCCTATTAAATTATTCTGTAAAGTATCCTGCGTTCGCTGAATGGCACTGTCTGTATATACAGTTAACTTCCCTGCCAGTTGAACTCTGAGGCCTCTCAGTTTATATAACTTATCTCTTTTATGGTTGCTTGATAAGTTGATATATTCGTAAGAATGGACACATTTTTGAATTGCGAAGTTTCGTTTGATTCAGAGCAGAATTGTAAATACTGCAGTTTGTAGTCTCTAAATACTGATTTATTCTGACTCAAAGTGCAGCCCAACTGCTAAATTAAGTAATTTAAGAATTGTGATTTAATGACATCGCGTAGCATGGAAAAAATAATATCTTGGAAAACTTTGGCTGAATTCGTAGTAGGAATCTTGAGAACCTTTCAGTATTGTCTCTACACAGAGGCCACGTGAGTTATTTTCTTCATGATCAGTGGAATAACAAGGACCAAACTGGCTTGAAAGGAGGAAAATGTTTCCAGTTTTCTACTTTGAGCAGCTTGATTTCTTTTTCCCATTCAAAAGATCTATTTCCTCAAGCAGTGCCGAGCACGGCAATGTGATGGAGGGCCCTGCATCTCCCCAGTTTAAAGGCCTGAACAAATGAGATGCCGAATCCCTCCTGCTACTGCGCCCTGTAGTTGATGGGAATTGCGGATGTTTGGCATTCATAGGAATTGCTGAATACCTTGCTCTGTTGGGCCCTGGGTATCACCAGGTTCATAAAACAAGGGTTGCTTTTTTCTTTAAGGCTAAAGAGCAAGCAACATAATTTTGAAGTAAATCAGGCACTAATTTTTGCTGCTGCTTCTTCTTATGGAGAAATCCTAATAAATTAGTTTTTACTGCACAAAGAGTTGCTCATCCTTTCTGACTTGTTTCAAATTCCTTGGTAGGCATCTCGGCTAAGGGAGTTGGATATCCTTTTCTCCCAAGAAAACTTGTGTTAGAACTGTACAAAAAGGTAGTACTTTCCCCCAAGAAAACTTGTGTCAGAGCTGCACGAAAAGGTAGCACTTTCTCATTAGTGGCTGATGTGATTTTAGCACTGAACAGATCTATGGTGAACAGATGTCATCTGTTCTTCGAATTTTAGCTGTGGTTTTGTGCATGAAATGCTGTTGACTGGAATAATTTTCATCCTCTGCTTGCTGGCTGATTCTGGCAAAGCCATACCCTGTGTTGTGTGTTAGAGTGAAAGATCTAAATATGTCTGTTACGAGAAGCATGTTAAATTTCTTGTGTGGTATTGGCATAATGGGCTGACATGAAGCAGGCAGACACTGGACCAACGAAAGTAGTCGGCTTGTGAAAAGATGGGAACAGTTTCAGCTCTATAAACTGATATGTCCTTGAATTCATCCAGGCATATCCGTCAAGTTTAGCACTTTTCTGCTGTATATTTAATGGCTGTTTAGGTTAGGCTAGGGTTCTTCAGAGGGGCTGACGAGGGCAAGTTTGAATTTACATCTCCTTTGCATCCTGTAGATGTATTAATTAATCTAGGAGAAAATGATCAGCGTCTTTCTAGATCAAGATGAGTTAACAAAATTGATTACAAAAATTGATGTATTCATAATGAGTGTGGTTAAATACCTGACATCATACTCATTTCGACAGACCATTCTAGCCAAAGGTTTGGTAACAGTAACTCTTGGAGACCTAGAAATTAATCTGTTTCCATTTTAAATGTCAATGCATATCAAATGGATATGAAATAAACCCATGTAGCTGCTGTGCTGTTAAGAGGTTATTCATAGCTACATTGTAATCATATCTCCTTAAACAAAAGATTTGAAAGTAAATTTGTAAATAAAATACTACTGCTATGTTTATGGATGGACATAGAAAGCGCTGAGGCCCTTGGTATGATTTTTAATTCCATCGGCATGGAAAATGTTTGGTTTCTGAGGAAGCCACATTGTGCGAGTTGAGGCTTGAGATGTGGCCGGCGAATTTAACATAAACTACACTTGGCGTGCGAGGCGTATCAAAAGCGACACGTAAACCAAATTTAACCTTCACAAATTTAAAACTCTCTAATTCGGAAAGAAATGGTGCTTCTGAAGATTTCTACGTAGATCTTGACAACCAAAGCTATCTTGCCAGCTCTGTTTTTCTGGAGAGCTGTACTGAGGCTTTATATGTATGAAATATAGTTTTGAGACAATGTGCAGCCAAAGTACTGGTAACTGTGTAAAGGACACTCACTTCCTAATTATTTCTCCTCCTCCCCAGGAGTTCCTTATTTATTCAGTTCTGATCTAATCAGTCTTGAATTCTGCCTGTTGTGGCTGGGATTTTGCATCCCGCTCTATGTGCCATTCTACTTCCCTTGAGGTGCGAATTGGTTTTCGTTCTCTGAGACTGAAATTTTAACTGGCCATTCAATACCCATTCTGTTTTGTCAGGCTAAAGTAGAACTATTTCTCATATTTAAGCCGAAAGGCATGTAAGCCTTAAAGCTGGCAGCCTGTAGGCTCAGGATAACACCAGGGCAAATGGGAGATGTTGCTTAATACCCAGGTTAAGTGTACGATAACTCCGATGCTTTCAGCTTCCATCAAGGGAAGGAGGGGAGATTGCTCCGGAGCACCTCCTGCCACATGTTTGCGGTGGCAGAAATGGGCTGTGAAGCAGCGGCTGGTGCGGGGGCTTGGGGAGGGAAATGGACACTGGGGAGGAAGGATGCATGGCAATGACCTTCCAACCTGGCTCAGGACAGCCTATTTCCTGAGCTGCTGACTCAAGGGTACAGCAAGCCCTCCCCATGTGTGTCCTTGGTTGGGATTGGGCAAGAGAGAGGGAAACAGTGGTCAGGCACCTCGAATTTTCTGGGAAACGTGCAAAACTTGTAACCTGACATGAGGTTTTTGGTGTGAGTCTGGGAACGTATTGCTGGCTCTCAATCAAGCATAGCTTGACTACAGAAAAGGAAGGAAAAGCGTGAAGGTTTTCGGTGTTGGTGGATTTTGTTTGTGGGTTGTTTTCTTTTCCTATTGGCAAGTACTATCTTTATGGTGGATGCCTTCAGAATATCTTAGGTGAAGTAAGCAAGAGCTCTTTCAGTTATCTTTCAATTAGTTTAGATCGCTTTCAAATGAACACCACTGGACAGAAAGGTCAACCTTGGCCCTGGCTTATACTGTGCTAGTGTCACCTTCATAAAAGCCCTGGTGGTGGTCACCCCTTTCCACCCCCTGAGGACTTGGCCAGTTCTCTACAAAAATAACTGTTCTGGTATTCCTCAGATTTTTTTGTTGTTGTTGTTGAAGGTATAATTGTAAAAGCCTGATTCTGCCCCCTGAAAAACTCCATTTGCATCACTTGGCAGAAAGCAGGAGACAGTCTTTTACATGCTGCCAAGCAGGGCCTGACCCTACCCCTCACACATAACAAGATTTTGGTATCCCTTGACTTCAGAAGAGTTGCTTGCAGGGTGGGATGCTCCCTGGTGTGCAGGTGGCAGAACTGGGCCCCTGCAACAGAAATCCTTGTTATTTTATTACTATCATGAGGTAGCCAAACTTAACTCGCTTAATGTACTTTTTGATAAGAAAAGATCTCTGATGGCAGTGACCTGATAATAGTATAAGGCTCTGGATTTCCCATCTGAATTCATGATATTTTTTGGTTTTAATATATTTTTTATCATTCTTTGCTTTCCTGTGTGCAAGGAACCTATAATGTAAACAAGCATCATGTCCCTTGCATAACCTTCTCTGACACCAAGTCTCTGAAAATTCTTTTAGTACGTCCAGAATACATGAGCAAAGGCTGCAAAATAAACATAATGTTTCTAAGTATTAAAAGCTTTTTTTTTTTATCTTGATTGCAAACTAAGCATTGACTACTGTCTTGATTTTACAGATTATTTCATGCTGAAATTATGCCTATTTGCATGGATAGTCATTCTTTAAAACTAGCCACAGATGCAGTCCTAGGGAGCACGTAGATGTTTTTACAGGTGAACCGAAAGAGATGGGAGCAATTCCAAAAAGTCTGCATGCTGCCTTTGGCAATATACCCTGTTA
>VZTE01001498.1:886545-891545 GCA_013397775.1 Eulacestoma nigropectus
AGGGCAATTAATTTCTACCAAACAGTACAGTGGCATACTAATTGTTTTTGTATAAAAGTAGTTCTCCCATCCTGGGAGAGCAGCGAGGAGAGGTGAAACATGCCAAGCCTGTGAACTAGGAGTAGTTCTAGGGCTGCGCTTGATCCTCGCCACCCGTGGAGCATCTCTTCCCCACCTCTCCCATTTCTCCCCCTTTCTCCTGCTCATTCTCACTGGTGCTTGCTAAAGGAGCTTGTTGCTTCTGCTGGAACAGGGGTGCAAGACTCCCCTGCTGCTCCAAGGCTTAGCCAGGGGAAATGCCCGGTGCTACAGTGATCCCCTTTCTTTTTCACTGCCCTGCTTCTTTCCCTGCCATCGGGAAAGCACTCTTGACTTTCCCACCTAGGCACTAGTGCAGGCTGCAGTTTTATAATTTGTTATTAAATAACACTTCTACACGTGTACCCTGGTATACAGCTCAGCTGTAGGGATGGATTTTTTTCCTAGCAGCAGCTCATGTGTCCAGGTAGCTTACAATTTTCCAGGGAAAGGCGTGGTGTGGAGGTTGGTTTGTTTCTGGTCAATTCTGTCGTGGCACTTTTATTTTACATGGTTGAATGTGCACGTATAGGGAATAAATTTCTTGAAAGAAGCAGATCTTTCTTCCCTCCAGAAACTAACATCTGTTTTCCTGGACAATACAGCCAGGATGAGAACATAAGACCAGCAGATACAGCCAAGTTCAGGTTTTAGTAGTAAGTTAAACACTAAACTAGCCTGGGTTTTGTTTTCTTGGATTTTTTTTTTTTACCAACGGTTGTAAAATGTATCTGATCATTCTTTGCTGAATTGCAGAAGGAAATGGTTAATGTTTGTGTATGTTGCTAAACAAGATAAGATGCACCTGCAGTCTGAATTCCCATCTTGATCATTAATGCAGTCTGTATCTTTGCAAACTAATCTGTTTAATCAAATATTAAGTTTTATTCAAATTCAAAAAGAAACAGACAGTGAATTGTTTTTCTGCATGATCTTTCTTTGTCATGCATCCTCTTTGCATCTCAAGAAAAATAGCCTTGTTCAGTCCCAAAACATTTGCATAGATCAAAATTGAAGCACAACAGTAGTTTGTGTGCTGTTAAGACATCTGTAAAGGTGAAGAAGTTTAGCATGCTCTCCCTGGCAGGAGAGCTTTGAAATATTAGTGCAACTTTCTACAGTTTTATTTATTTTTAAACAGAATTCCAATCCAACTGGAATAAGTTTCACAGTCCCAATATGTGAAAGCTATAATTAGTGAATTACAACATTTTGAAATGAGGAGTTATTACATCTGACTAGAATTAAACTAATTAAACTTAAAAAAAAAGGAGTGATTGTACAGCAAGCTGGATAACTCCTTGCTGTTGATAAAACCTGGGTGAAGAATGAATGCTTTGCAGCCAGCCAGCCCTTCTTTGGAGGGACTTGAAGATGCTCTGAGATGCAGCTACTTGGAGCTTTGCTTATTGAAAGTACCTGAGGTGTAACTTAAGGAGCAGCTTGGCTTTGCTGGTGCAGATTGTTTTTTACCTGATACAGCCTATTCCTTACCACTTTTCCTTCAGCTCAATGCGTGCGTGGGCTAGAAAAGCCTGTTAGAGCATTTGTGGGGGCTCAGGCTGAGAGTAACAGGAGTGAAAGATCATCTCTGCTGAAAAATATTTTTGTGAAAGAGGAGCATTACCTGGGAGGAGGATTGAAGTGCAAATGAATCAAATGCTGTGCAGTGCCACCCCTGTGCTTTTCCTGTTAAAACACACGAGAGCGTGTATATGTTCTGTTCCCATATGTTTTGTTCCCACTCTTTCACTTCCTATTTCTTAGGGCTTTGCCATTTTGCTGCTGCTGCTGTGTTAGGTGAGGCAACGTTGTGCTGTGTACACCCACAACGCTGAGACTCTCAGGTTGTTTGAACACCGCTTTAGGTTCAGCTGCAGTACACTGTTCCTCTGATCTTTTATGTTCCTGAGCAGATGTCTTTCATTAATTTATGGATTTATCATCTTTTCTTTCTCTCCTTTTTTTTTTCCTTTCCTTTTTTTTTTTTTTTTTTTACACCTGGCAGCTGGCTCAAGTTTCAGCAGTTATTGTCTATTTTGCATTACCCATAGAATTGAATGTCATCTGTCTTCACAAAGCTATAGCTAAGAGAATTGAGGCAAGCCACACGAGCTGCTGGGACAGAGCTTGTTTGCGTTCCATTCGGCACCCCTCCTCCCTTTACCTCCTTAATATTTATTTGTGCTCGTTTTCTTTCCTGGCCTTGAATGGGGCTTAGCTCGTGTTCGGTACAGCTGTATGTTTACTGAATCTATTTCATCATGAGTCATTGTGCGTGTGTAAGTATCCTGGAAACAGCTAGTGCTTTCTTGGAAGAACAGTTGCTTTTCAGCCCAAGCACTTAAAAAGGAAATTAAGCAATTGGTCAGTTCAGTTGTTTGTTTTTTTTTTTTTTTTTTTTCTGAAATAGCAATGGGTTATCTAATTCTTAGCTCTTAAGTCTGTCATTAACTATTTTTTGCTAGATTATTACAGATCGTATCTTTTATCACAGTAAAGCGTTAACCTTAGGATCAAGATATACAGATTTGTTGCATACTTGATATTGCTTTAAGGCTGCCAAGTGCTTAAGAACAAGTATAATTTTAATAAAAAATGGATTTCTGGGAATTTGAGTCTCAGAGCATCTTTTAATACATGTTTCATTCAATATCAATATCCTCTGGCATTAGAGCAGAAAAT
This sequence comes from Eulacestoma nigropectus, assembly GCA_013397775.1. Taxonomy (NCBI): domain Eukaryota; kingdom Metazoa; phylum Chordata; class Aves; order Passeriformes; genus Eulacestoma; species Eulacestoma nigropectus. The sequence continues at coordinate 889,309 of VZTE01001498.1, forward strand.
ATTTAAAAATCCTAAATGTAGAAGGAATCCAAATGCTTAGACAACTGTCTAATATGCTTAAATCCATCAAATATGAGAGGTTTTTTTTGAAATTTAAGTCCATCCTTGAGCTTGCATTGAAAGAGAATACACACCAAACCCAATGTTAACATGTTGTCGGTGTCAGAGGAATTGCAAATTAAGGAGACTCAGGATTACTTTTTTTTCTCTCCTACTGGAGTTCCCCTTTGGACCCCCACTTTCCTGAAAAGATCATGTAACAAAATGGATTTCTGGCATAGAAGTTTTGATTTGACTAAAACTCTTATCACTAAGCAATAGGTGACAGCTTGCTACTATTATTTCACTTACGTATTTTGACAGATGGCACTGCAGAGTGTAATGCTCTTTTAGACTTCTCTATCAGTCTAATGGAGGTAACTGGAGGTTCTTTCAACTCTTCTCTTGGCACAAGAAGTATGTCAGTCATAAATTATCTTCTTTGTAATCATTAAGCATCTAAAACAAAATGCAAGTTCAGCTGAGCCGTTTTCCATGTACTTCCAGATAATAAGAGGTTTTTAAACTAATATTGTCGATGCCTTTTTTTTTTTTAAATGCAAAATTTTTCTAATCTAAAAATGAACCTTGTAAATGAAATAAAGGGAGAGGGTTTCAGCAGATTTCAGGAATTAGAGAAAAAGGAATTTTGCTGAAAAAGCCTAGCTAATCATCAGTAGGCTGCTGATAAAAATTAGTCTGGGTTTCCCGTCTCGAGGCCTGGAGTGAGATGTTCTGTGCTGACGCGCACCCGGCTGTAAGGCAGAAGAGGCACCTTGGCTGCAGTGCATCTGTCAACTTGGTTGACCTTCCCCCCGCCGTAAGGTGTGAACCGAGCGAAATTTTCAACAATTGTGTTTAGGAGAAACAGTCCTTAGAGAAGCTTCTGGGAAGAACCCTTAATTGACCTTGTGGGGGCCACATTGATTTTCTCCACGTGCATCTTCATTTCTGATAAATTATAAAGCCATTAATTTGCTGAGGAAATGGCAGGGCCAGCCTGCGGCACAGATGTGACCAGAGCCGTCGTAGCACGCAGTTCACAAAAGGGAGCCAAGAAGCTGGGAGAAAAATCAGCAAGCCGAGATTGTTATGGTTAGCTTCACATTCCCTTGGGAACTCTTTTAGTTGCTTCTGTTTACAGATCTAAAAGGTAATGATGTTTCCAGGATAAATAGGCTGCCTTATAGGGTAAGTGGCCATTTATTGATCTGAGAGCCCACGTGTATTGATTGGTTATCCCCAAATACAGCTCCGTTCTCCAAGGAGTTAACTGTGTAAATCAGGAGACGACAAGTTTGTGGCAGGGGGATTCAGTGGCCAAGGGGCTCTGCCTACTACAAATTTCGCTTTGATTTGCAGGGCAGCCACTGAAGCAAAGCAACAGCAGGATTAGAGAGAGCTACCCAAGATGTTAAAATTTATCGACACGAATGAAGCAGGTGAAATGTGCTGCCTGTGTAAAACTGCTCAAAATCATAAAGCGCCTCTGATTCTCTTACATGCAGTGGTTTTATTGTGTGCAAGCAGCACAACACCAAGAGGAAAAGAAACTTTAGCTGGCATTGCAAAGGAGAAGGAGAAAAAAGCTCCCAATAAGTTTTCTGCGGCACATGCTTCCTGCATTTGTTTCCGTAGCAACAAGTGAACGTACATATGGTACACAATCCGTAAACTTGCAAGATCCCTGAGACCCAGCACCTAAACTGATAGGAAACACGGGGCTTAAGTTACATGGCCTCTCATCCCACATTTGCCTATTTTACAGAAAATTACAGCGCAGCAGTTTAAATGTTAATATTTTCTCCTGTAATCTGGGGAACCGTAGAGTATTTAATGGGGCACTTCGCTAGCTCTGCATGTTCAGAAACAGCTTTCTCAAGAACAGAATTTTCCTTTACTATTTCAATCCTACATGCAGGAAGGCTTGTCACCGAATCACTTGAAAAAGGCCAAGCTCATGTTCTTTTACACCCGGTACCCAAGTTCCAATATGCTGAAAACCTACTTCTCAGATGTAAAGGTAAGAAAATCTCTTTCCCCTCTCTCCTTTCTCCTGACTGCATGCTGTATTTGCTCACAAAATGGTATTGTGTTATCATGTTAGAGATTAATAATATTTCTGGGTACATAAAGGTCTCATCCTGAACTTATTCACTTGTTCTTCTTGTTGAGGTGTACCCTGCTTGTGCCTGGAT
>VZTE01001498.1:896545-911545 GCA_013397775.1 Eulacestoma nigropectus
TCTGATACACTAACATAATTTGCCAGCTGCTTTCCCCACCTCCCNTTTAAAAGGTGGTGGGGAAGGGGAGGAAAGAATGCTTTTTGAAAGAAATGGGGCTGAGGGAAGGAATGTCAGTGCTCTTATCCTTCTTACTGTTTAAATTTAACAGTTCAACAGATGCATTACCTCTCAGCTCATCAAGTGGTTTAGCAATTTCCGTGAGTTTTACTACATTCAGATGGAGAAGTATGCGCGGCAAGCCATCAACGACGGGGTCACGAGCACTGAGGAGCTGTCTATAACCAGAGACTGTGAGCTGTACAGGGCCCTGAACATGCACTACAATAAAGCAAATGATTTTGAGGTAGGCACTGATCTTTGTTTCTCTGTGTGTGTGAGTCGCTCCGAGGTCCAGGCTGCCTTTAAAATAATGTACCTTTTTGATGTGGCCGTGACCAGTGGAATCTTGGCATTCCACGTCCCTGAATGATGCTAATTAATCTTTTTAGATTAGCTGGACAGTAGCTGGACACTTATGCCTGACTAGGACTTGACAAGAGATAAAAGTTTTCACTTTTTTTGGATAAGTTTCTTAGTTTTGACGTTTTGAAGTTTCCTTTAGGAGGGACAGTAGTGAAAGAAGTTATCTCACAGCTCTTCTAAAGCTCCCTAATTGTATGATCAAACACTCAGCTTTCCTTCATTTGATTTACGGAACTAAAATGCATTTGCTTTGTCCAACTGCCAGATAAAATGAGTACTCGAAGTAAATGCTCTGTTTTCTGCTGTAACAGGTTTGTGGCTTTGATTAAGATTCCTGTTTACAGGCCATCCTGGTAGCTCAGCAGACTATTGTTATCATTAACATGCTGACCCTCGGCGATACCACGGGAGAGTGTTTCTCCCTGCTGAGGATGGCAGTTTGCATTGTTCAGGTAGTCAGATGTAATGAAGCATTTGAACAGGGTGTGCATGTGGGGGAGGCTCGAGTAATCCCATCTCTTGGTGGAGTGGGAAAGCAATGGTGGTACTAATTATTAATTTTTTTTTTGTCTGCACCTTTCACTCAGGGTCAAGTTGCATAATGATCCCCCTCCTGTAGCAAAAGTGACATCTGTCAGCATAAGGAGAGTGGTTTCCTGCCTAAAATCCTTCTGATGGATTTTTAGCAGGGCTTGTTTTCATAGCACGGAAGTTCAGATGATGCAAAAAGTCTAAGCAAAGACTTTGTCGCCTTTCTTGGCCGTTTCCCCCTCTCCTGGGCTGGCAGAGTTTTCTGGGAGGATGGTTGCGTGGAAGGGGCAGATGAAGGAAGAGGGGGGAAGAGGATGTTCCTCCAGGGTTTTGCCATTCACTGTGGATGATGGCAACATCTATACTGTTTTTGATGTGCCATGAACCCCCCAGGCACTTCCAAGGGCTCTGGCCCTACTAGGATCACAAGCAGGCACAAGGCAGGAGACTCCCACCCCTGGGATATAGGTCTGTCCTGATGCCAAGCCACAATCACTAAATACAGGAACAGAAAAGGAAATACGCCAGGAGATAAGTGTGACCAACTTTTTCCTTGTGCTTAAATTCCCTCAAGTTGTTTTCTTACTAACTTTTTTCTGTTTGTAGAACATAGGTTGAAATGTTCCTTGCTCTCAAAAGTTCTCGTACTCTTGATGATTTCAGACACTTATTACTCATTTTCAAAGTGTTAGTGCCAGTGTTAATATAAATGGATTACTCCAGTGAAGAATAGTGGGGAGTGTATATGTATTTTCAGGTGTATAAGAAAACATAAATCTCCTATGTTTAGTACTGCTAGTGATTGCAGTCTCCTCAGCCAAGGGTCCTGCAGTTGGTTGGAAAGGAGCCCCTTGGTTTGTTTTCCTCTGCCATGGAGGGAAAGAGATATTATAAATGGTGATTGCAAATTCATTCATTTAGTCTTCCTTGTGCTATGTAGTGTAATGAGAATTTCCTAGAGTTCAGGTCTTGGTTTTGCTGAGGATCCAGCAGTTATGAGAACATTAAGCTGTGTGGTGCAGGGTTTAATGTAGACAATGTAACTTTTCCTGATAAATGCCCATCCCTTCCCCCACAAGCTGGAAAGCAAAAATGACAAGTACTGTAATGTTGAAATTGGATCCAAAAGGATTTAGCAAACTGAGCATTTGCCATATTTAGCATCATCAAAGTTCCTTCCTCTCATACTTCAGTGATGCTTTGCTGATCTTCTGATTAGTCTGATATGCTGTTTCTCTTAAATCACCTACACTATCATTCCTAGCCCCTCCAGCTTATCTGTTCTTGGGTCACGTTCATGCATATACTTCGTGCATATAGGGCTAAACTGACTATTAGGAAAAAAATTCTTAAGTTAGAATGTGTATTTGGTCCGTATCAGGCTGTGCCATTGATTTGTTCAAGAGTTTGTGATACTGTGTTCCTTTCCCTGGGCATTGCCACTGACAGCTTGTAGCAAAGTCAAATAAGATGTTTAACAAACCACACGTCCTATCGTTTTTAGCTTTGCCATTGTACCCTTGTGGCTGTGAGCCAGAGACAGATCCAAGGCCGCCTCCCAAAGTGCGGTGCAACTTTGCCTGTGTTGTGTGTGTACACGTGTGTAGCCAGTTCCACATTTTTCTCTCTTGCAGTAGGGTTAGCTGGAGAAACATGTGCTGAGCTGAACAGAGCAATTACAGACTGAGTTTTGAAAGGGAAAAAAAGAGAAAAAACATTTGGGTTGGTTGTTTTTTGTGGAAGGTGAAGATGCTTCTCTGTTCTGGGGCCATTCTTCCAGGGAGGAAGAAGGTGGGTTGTCCTGGTGAATGAAAGCCACAAATGTGAGTGTCCCAGCTCAAGCTGGTCAGAAAGAGAGGACAGCTTGCTATGCCACTTGATATCTATCTCATCTGCGGTGTTGCCATAGGCTTTTGAATGCCAGCTGCAATAATTAAAGTCAGATATTGTTGCTATGCATTAAAAGAAAAAGAAAGGAAAATAAAATAAAACCTAAATAATTTTTGAACTCTCTTTCAGAATCTGCCCCAACACAGGTCATCAGAGCTCACAGCTGTGGCTCTGGCAGGATGATTTAAAATCAGGGAGATACCATGCTTTGAGTTAAAATAGAAATATGGTTAAAAAACATGAGTTGAAATAAAGATTAGTTTAGCATGAGTTAAAAAACATAAAATAGTGGGTTTCTTTTATGATTTATGTACTTAAAACAACCAAAAGAAACTGGCCTGAGGACAATACCTGAAGTTTAGCCTTGCTTTGTCTCCCGCTCCTTCTCAATCATCCTTGTTCCCTGGCATTTTTTAGTGGTTACCATCATTCTCCGCGTATTAACGCTTCTCTGAACAGTGCCCGTTCACTTTCCTTGTGGGCATTTAACAACTCAGCCTTAGTTCTGAAGTGTCAGGGTGTCTCTGTGGTGGCAGTTCCTCTCTGTGCCCCCCTGCCTGCTCCTCCCGTGTGCCCCGCTCCTCTGTGTGGTGGGCAAACCAAAGCGAGCCCCGCACACACCATCTTCCCGAGCTCAGCCCGCCCGCTGCTTCACGGGAACTTGCCCGATTTTGCAGATGTAGTTACTGAGATGGATCACAATAGTGAGGCGCCTGCCAAGCTGCGTTATTTGCACAAACACACTGTCCGCAGTTTTGGTACAGTGGGGCTCGACGCGAGGATTGCCTCGTTTCACAGTGCTAGTTACGGCACATGTCGTTTCCGAGGGGGAGAAAACCATTTTTAAGGAGTTTGCCCTTCTTTTGGCAGGGGAAAACCATACTAGTGGGAAAAACCTAATTAAGACCAGTTGTACTCAGGTCTTAGCAGAATGTTTGACTTAAGGCACTCTGAGTTAGTCCCATAAAAATCAATGGGATGATGTAAAACAAGTCAAATAACACCACCTATAAAATCTAAGTAATAACCCAGTCACGTAAGCGGCCTACAAGCCCTTGAGAGGAACGCAAGCTGCCAGCATTTTCAGAAATGATTATGATTTTAGGTCAATTTCATTTTGGGATGCTGAATAAGAGTCACTTTGTCAGGAGGTCCTCAACAGTCCATTCCCTGAAAATGAAGTGTGCCCAGCACTGCATCCAAAAATTTAGATATCCTAAATTATAAAAAATGGTGGCCACTTGTACGCTTATTTTAGGAACCTGTATTCTTCCCCAGTTTCATCTGCAGGATTCATCTTGAACTGAATTGGTGTTCATCAAAAGGAGAATTAAAGTCCTCAAACCTGATTCTCGTTTAAACTAAGGCCACTTTTGAGTGGTTTTGGAGCACATAGGCACTGTAAAGTACAGTTTATAACCACCCTAATACTCTGGAGCGGTGCAAAGTGGCCTCAAGAGAAGTGAAAATCAAGTCTGTAACTTCCTAACTTGCATCCCGAAGATTTGCAAACTCTTTCCATGCAAACTGCCCTGCTGTGGCAGTCTCTGCGCTTCTGGTGGTACCAGCAGTGAGCGCAGCCCAACGGGACAGTTGTTTGTTTCAGTATTCTACTCCTCACATTTCTCCCTCAGCTGTATACTTCCTTCTTCAAGGGCTTTATTGTTGTAGTGTTTCAACATCGTTCTTGGCATCCTTAAAGACAGAGTTGGAAGGCTGCTGTCTGCTGATCTGCAGCAAGGGGAGTAAAGCTGCTCTGGCAATTTGAGAATAACAAATGTAACTGTCCTGAGTCCTCTGAAGGAAAACTGAAACATAGGTGGCCAGATGGTCTTTCTTTTTCACTTAAAAATCTTGGTTTCAGGAAACTTAATTGATGCCCTCTGGCCTTTTTCCTTTTCTTTTCCTTTTTTTTTTTTTTTCCTCCCTCTAATTTTGAAGAGGCTCTCTTGTGCAGCAGCAGAGCTTTTCCTTGAAACTGCACAGGACATGAACCTGGTTTTTAATCAAGTAACAAAATCCACGGCTTGCAATAGAAGGTCCGTGCGTTGCATGTATCAGTTAATGCTTATTAATCAGTTTTTGCAGTTAGTTGAACTGCAGACTGTAGTTGAAAGCTATTAGGGAGAGAGTCGCGAGAGGATTACTATTGCAGCACTACACCCGGGTCTGCTGTTTGTGTCCTTTGGAATCAAGGTGTTTGTATAATGAAGTTGGCACGTTGATATATGATCTATTTTTTAATGTCATTACAATTTTAGTTCCCTCTGCCTTTTTGTCATTGGGTTGCATTTAAGCACAGCAAGCCCAACTTTAAACTTCCTTACTCAACAGCTTTATTAGTTATAACGTACCGTGACCTTTCTCAACATTCTTAAAGAAAAAGATACAGTGTAATGTCACTTTACTTTGCTTATTGTTCTTTGTTGTGGTGAACAAAGCATTTTCTACAGTGGCTATAGCACATAATTATACAGCTTTCAATAGCGGTGTCTTGGCACATATCAAAGTTCAGAAGAGCCTTTAGAAAAAAAAAGATGTTTTGTGGCAGCCTAGGGAGGGTCTCATCTTTCCTTCAGAAAATAGTTCAAGGCTCTTCTGTCAAGCTTCCCTACTTAGAGCTTTTTCTCCTCCTGCTTCATAAAGTTTAAAGGGGATTCAGTGGAGTTCTATGATCTATTTCCTTTGAAAGATTGTTCCTTTGCACAGAGAAGTCCTTTGACTTCAAGAGTTCACAGATTCATGTCTTTAGGTATCATATGTCTGACCTTATCAGTTACTCTATTTAATGTAGGAGAAAAAGTCTCAACTCTTTGTGTTTGTCTGTTTTGCCTCTGTGAAATGATTTGGTGAAAAGACCATCCTTTTTAACACACCACTGAGAGGCCGTTTCTGACTGTAACCTACCCTGTGGTTCTTCTAAAAAAAAAAAAAAAATTGTCCTTGTGTTTTGTGTATGGATGATTTCACAGTGAGAATAGAATTATACAAGGACAGACACACATAAAAAAAAATCTTTTGCTCTTTTTTCCTAAATGATCTATTGGCTATTTTGGTGGCTGCGACTCTGGTTCCCCAACAGGCACAACCATTTAACAAACACAGAGATAGCGGCTGGAGTGCTGGGCCAGCAGTAGGTTTTCCCTTGCTTCGACCTACCCCAAAGGCCTTCATAATTAATTGTCCTTCAGAGATGAGGAAAGTTCAGAGACAGTGTGTGTAGCGATGTCTATTGTCTGACATTCAGTTCTCCTTCCCTCAGCTCTTTTTCTTCATTCCACAAAGGGTTATCAATAGGAGCAGGGAGCAAGCTCTCTTCTAACAGCTGCTGGTGGTGGCTGTAGCTTTCTGTGGAAGGTATCATTGTGTTCAGCCATCTATGGATTAAATGGCTGGAAAAGTTCTAACAACCCTTTCAAACGGGCGTGTTTATTTCATCTAGATTACACAGACCTATTTAGCTAATTAAAAACTTTCTCAGAACCCCTTCTCTCCTATTCAACGGAAGGAAAAAAATTAAAACACTGCTGTAATTATGAAGAATGGCTGCAATGAAACTTCGTTAAATAAATGAAAAATTCGATCTGTCAGCTTTGATCCAAACATATTTTACCCAAATAAGCACAGGCTTGTTTGTTGAGTTGTTCTGTGGTTTTGATTTGTGGTTTGTTGTTTTTTTTTTTTTCTTAGAGGGAAGCAAGGTGCACAGTAGAGAAAGCATAAAAGAAAACATTGATATAAGCTGAAAAAGAAACAAACACTCGCCCAATTTAAAAAACTGCCACAGTTCGTACTGTCTCTGCTCCTAATATCAAAGTGCAAAGACACTGGAGTTTGCTAAACAGATTATTAATACTGTTGTGCCTTCTGTGATTAGTTTAGAATCCACTGTGGCGTAATTATTAAACTTCATATACAACAGAACAAAATTATATACATGCTTCCTTGTTTTCCCTGATGATATGCTAAACAAAGATATGGCGGGGTTAGTAGATAGGCAAGAAGTACAGTCAAATTAGAGCTGTTTATTAACAATCGCTGTGTTACTGCTCCAATTAATTGGGCGAAGCCAAAAAGGACAAATACAATCATTCTTCCACTGAACAGTTTAACTAGCAAATTAGGGAGGTTTTAATAATATTTTTTCTCAAAAAAAAATTAAAAAAAAATTAAAAAAATTAAAAACTCCACTATAGACCTTCACTTGCATTCTTCACAAATACATCACTTTGCAATGGGAAGAAATAATAATATAAAATATTTTCTGGGCTCTGTCTCACTTCCTGACTGTTAAGAAGGACCACACAACAATCAAGATCAATTATTGTACTGATTAAGTTATTATGTCTGGCATTTTGAAACAGGTTTTCTGTATTTAAGAAGAAATTGCATACAAAGTAGAGGCAGCTAATACAGTAATGCAAAAAAAGATCATAAAAAATTAAAGTTATTCTTATGAATCTTTCATTAGAAGCAATGAAAAGGGACATCAGTGAAGCCAAGTGCTTTGTTCTTCTGAGCTCCTCTTGTAGGTCCAGATCCTGCAAACAATTACATACTTGAATGTTCCTTCTGCGAGAGTCCTGTTGGCACCTTCAGCCTATCTCCTGCTCTTTCACAGTTTGCCCACTCAGGCCTGTGGATTACTAGCAGCCTTGTTCTACTTCATCAAACAGATGTTCCCTTTAAAAATTGACAAAAGTTCTGTAAAAAAAAATATATACCACAAAATCACACAGCTGTACGGAGGCAAACACTTGCTTTTATGCAGGAAGAGCTGTTGTGAAATGATTTAAGGCTACTCAGAGCTTTTCAGATTACTCCCCACCGCAAATAACTTGTTAAGTACTAAATTACCCTAAGCGGTGTTTTATTACTGATCAATAAAATAGTAATCTTGTCTTTTAGCATGGAAAAATATTTTAGTGGATTTTTTTCTGGTTTAGTTCAGGGATAGTTGTACACCAGAAGGCAAAATCCCCACTACCCTCCCTGCAAAAAAAAAACAAAAACCAAAATAAATCAAACCCCATCCTCATTTGTTTCTAGCTTTGCTTTGAGGGAATCCTAGGATTGTTCCAGCTGAATGGTGTTGGGTTTCTGTTCCTGTGTGCATGTGTGCATGTAGTGATGATGTGCTGTGTTTTGTTTTGGGGTTTTTGATTTTTTTGGTTTTGTTTCTTTTACAATTATTTACCCACACTCATCTTTATTGGCCCCTCCTCTTCTCAAACAAAACAAAAAACCATTCCCCTTCCCCCCCCCCCCCCAAAAAAAAGAAAAAGAAAAGACACCGACAAACAAAACAAAACAAAACTTGGCAAACTCTTCTGACTCCTAGTGCCATTTCATTCTGCATTCAACAAGGGGTAGTGGGAATTGAAGCGTCAACTGGAGATCGAGAAAAGCACCAATTTATAGTGTGTTAGCCTTGCACAATTCAAGATTTCTTTTGCTAGCTGCACACATTATACCCAACATCTCGCCACTCTCTTGTGGCAGTTGTGAGGAATGGCTATTCCTTCCCGTGTGTGTACTACAGGCCTCTAAAGACCCTTATTTATTCTCTCCCATGTCACCTTGTGTACAGTCTGGTCTGTGACACTGATGGTGATTATGTCATTATTTTGCTCTGGGGGCTTTGGCACATCTGCAGAGCTGATGCACATCTTCTTTGTTACGCTGGCATACGTCCCATATCGCAAATGCTTCATTAGCCTTACTGCCTGCCTCCTTGCCAGACAAGAATACCCAAATCCAAGCTTCTTTTTCCTCTGGTCTTTTGTGTCTGTGATGAGCCTTTATTCATCTTCCTAGTTCTTCCCTGTTTTCTATTTTTCTGTGTAAAACCGATTTCCAGATGTCCATCGTTCTCCAAAATCCCATCGTAGATGAGGAGTGAGAAGCAAGGTGAATTTTAACCCATATCATCCCCCACTCACTTGGAATCTTATCCCTTACAAGCTGAAATGCTTTTTCTTTTATTCTGTATCTAGCAGGAATTTGTTAGGCAATTTTAAAACCTGATGTTTGAAAAAAAAAAGGGGGGGGGGGAAGGAAAATAAATCGATGATTACTCTTACCATTTTATAAATCCTAGATGTGGTAATGGGTAACATGCAAGTTGCACGTGTTTTTTCCAGACTTTCTTCATTTCTTTTAGGCAACATAGCTAAATTTCTCCCACAGAACTTTTGGAGGAGCAGCACTGTCTAGTGAAGGTGGAGGGTGTTCATGAGACCTGATCAGCTGAAATTTCTTGTATCCTGTTTTAATGTGTCATATTAGAAGGTCGTAAAACATTTCGTACTGCAAAAATTGAGGAAAATGTTTGATCTTCTAAACTTTATCTGACCTGTTCTATATAAATGTCATACCAGAGGGATATGAGATAGTGGGTTAGCTTACTAGCTTTGTAAGATTTTTCCCTCTGTTTCCCACCCACCCCATGCTTTTTCTTCATGGCACTGAACTAAATTCTGGGCTGGATTCTCAGTGTCTGGTGTAAATCAGCTCCAGCAATCATTGCAGCTAATTAATATATGCCAGCTGAAGAGCTGTCTTTTGTTGTGTTGCTATACAGTCAAGTGTGTGAATATATTTTAAATGTTAATTGGAAAAAAGTTTCATTTAATTTTTTAAAACTAAACATTAAATGCAGCACTGGATTTGGAGTCACAGACCCATCATGTTCATAGATGTGGGGTGGAGGGGGGGTGTTGTTTTTATTTTTGTGAGGCATGCTTGCCAAAAGAGGAGGTCCCAGCCGATCCTGTCTCACAGTGCAGGGTCAGGGCTGTGTGACTGACTTTAACAGAAGTCTTACAGATAGGATTGCCCATCCTATAGGACTTTGAATAGGTCACCTTCACGCAGAACACTGTTTGCTTGATACATTCAATGTGTTTTAAAATGGACGAGAGTCAGGCTCTCATAATGTCAATTAGCAAACTGTCAAAATCCTTTGGAAACCGTGGGAGAGGTTTTAGCAGCGCTGTGACCCGTGCTGGTTTCTGGGCCAGCTTGCTGGGGTCCTGCCCTTTCTCAGAGCAGATATCCCTGGCCTGAGAGAGCAGTGGCAGTGCAGGTCTGCTTGCAGACAGACCTTCCAGCATTGGTGGGGAGAGCAATGGGGATGCTGTTTTCAAACCTACTTAAATCTGTAAGGGCAAATATTGAGGTTGTGAGGAAGTGGCAGCGGGATATTGCAAGGATCCATGAGGACTCTATGTTCTTCACCTGTGTGAGACAAAGCAAACCTGGGAGCAGGAGGAGACACAGTTTGTAGCAGTTGTAACGTTAATAGCATAAAAAGTGAAGAAATACCATTCAGTCCAAGCAGGAGAGAGTCTTGAGAGTACTGGATCACTTTCTTTACTTACACATAGACCATCACCTGCAGCACTAGAGTATAGCTGAATTTTGTGTGCAGAGAGAGAGTCTTCCTGATAGGTAGATGTGGGTGGGTGAGAGATAGAAGGACAGCCAGAAGGGCTGGCCGAAGGTAATCAGCATTTTGGAGATGATTTCTCCCTTTAGATCTGGAAGGGACAAGGTTCAGCTTTCTTATCTGCAGAGGGAGAAGGTACACGGGTGGGCTCTTACTCGTTTTGTGTGCCCTCTGCGGGGGGGCTGTTTCAAGGCTCTGGTGGAAATGTGCTGTCAGAAGAAGCCCTGTCCAGGTGATGGTCCAGAGTGCTCAAAGAGGTGGCCTTGAACTTGTTTCTCTAGTTAGTGGAGAGGCTTTGTAGAGAGCAGCAAACCAGGGTGGCATGGTCTCTGTTGCTAAGCAGACAGACTGCTGCGATTGGGACTTAGGGTAGAACTGTGGCATAGACATATAAATGCATTTAAAGCAGCAGTCTGCCACTTCAGAAAGTTTTTAGAGGAGAGAGGGGGAAATAAACGTTGCAAATAAAAGGTCTTTAAGTGCCAAATATCAATGTTCGGCGGGGCAGGGGGAGCAGGAGCTGGAGCAGCTTATCTCTTGCAATTGCAGAGAGGGCTGGCTCCATCAGATGAGGCCCAGCCTCGAGGTTATCTAATCCACTGCTGTCTGGAGTCACACCATTTCCTTCCACAAGGGATAAAGGAGAGTCAAATGAGAGGGAGCTCAGTCCATTAGGATGCAAGACTTTGTCTTCTGACCTCACAGGCTTTCAAGCCTCACTGGTCCCTAGCAGGTCCTAGGGTGTTTGTAGCCCAGTTTGGCTGGCTGCATGGCTCAGGATGGGATGGATGGAGCAGTTTATCCCATCATGATGGGCTCTGGATGCTCATGAAAGCATGGTTGCACTGGGAGGAGATTTGTCAGAATTGTTCAGTGGGAGCCTAAACTGGTGGAGACAGCTTTATTTGCAACACCCCTCACCCATAACCATGCACAATTTCCTTCCCCTGCCCCTACCCTCCACTACTGGAAAGAGGAAAGGAGGTACCCTGTGCCAGAGGGCATGCTTGCCACCTTCATGACACCCCCAAAAGGACCCTGGTGACTGCCTGTTTCCCTGCCAGACTGATTAAACACCACCTGCTTCCCATCCTTCTCCCCTACCTCCCTCCTCACTCCCCCCACCCCAGCCCATGCAAACCAAGGAGAGAGAGGGCACAGTTGGAGCTTTTCAGGGCCAGACACAGAAGACAAAGGTGACTGCAATGCAGAGAGATGGGAAGAGTGTGCGAGAGCAAGCAACACCAGTTATAGATGTTACTGTACTGTTGCAACATTTGTATATATATATGTGTGTGTGTATATACCTATAAGATGTATTCTAGATGCATAAGCATTTTAATTATCACTTCTACTATAGTGTTAGTGGTTCACCTATGGAGCCAAATTCTGCTGAACATAAAAAAATCCTTGCAAATTACAAGCTCTGTGAGTCAGTTTACCTCTGTATCCATGGTCTAACCAGCAGTTTCTGCATGCCTGGCTCTTTCACACGTGGAAATACACCATGAAAGCAGACGACTTGCTGCTGGTGAGAGACGTAACCTGCTCATCTCGGTCCAGGCTGTGTCTCCTGGTCCTTCTGAGTAACACATCACATTCCCATCTGGCTGATGTGTCCAGGACAGTATGCAACAACCTCTCTGCTGAGCCAGAACTGGGTGGTCATCTCTGTACCCACTTTTCTGGACAGGTTTTTTGTGGGTGCCTGTATGTGGTACCTGCCAGAATTTGGCAGCAGGGTACATAATATGCTGCTTGGCATTGTAGGCAGCCTCTTGTAGCAGATTGTATTTCACCACAATGGACTAAGTTAGACTACTCTTGTGTGTGAGAGTTTTATACTCTTGTGTGTGAGAGTTTTATTTCTCCTTCAGTTTTTGTATGAGGCAGCTTCTGGGGCATGACAGTAACCCCTCCTGTGACTCTTTCTTACATTTCCCAACACACACTAAATGCCCAGCTAGCATAAGCCGTAGGAGCCTTAGTGATTTTTCCATTCTGTGGCAGTGCCACTGGCAATGCAGCAAGTTAAGGGCAATCAGAGTTTCCATTAGAAGCCTCTACATCTCATGTAGTCCTAATTCATCAGTAAGGCAGAAGAGGAAATTTAATCATCTTCCCAGGAAAATGCTGTTGATGATAATTTTGAGGACGGGGAAAGGAAGATCTGAATTTCAAGGTGCAAAAAGTCTAAACAAACTGGAAATTGGAAGTCCTTTTTATTTTGTTTTATCCCATTCTGCTCCCAAGTCTTACCAAGTTTTGTGTTTGGAAACTAGCACGTTAAAGCTGTGGTGTTTGCATGCCAGAGTAGCTCTGATCTTCCCAGTAAAATGCTGTTGATGATTTTGGAGGACAGGGAAAGGGAGAACTGAATTTCAAGGTGCAAAAAGTCTAAACAAATTAAAAATGGGAAGTCCTTTTAATTTTGTTTTAGCCCATTCTACTCCGGAGTCTTACCAAGTTTTGTGTTTGGAAACTAGCACGTTAAAGCTGTGGTGTTTGCATGCCGGAGTAGCTCTGTTTCCCATACGGAATGGCTCATCCCCTGCACCGTGGGCACAGCAGTTCTGGGACAGGGTGCAGTGCTGTGCGTGGGGCAGGACGGGGCGATGGGAAGATGGGTCCCACCAGGGAGGACCCGGGGAGGCAGCAGGGGAGTGAGCCCGAGCGAGCTGCGGCAGCGCTGTTTGTGCTCAGCCACCAGCGGCGCTTGGTGCTCCAGCCGCGCGGGGAGCCTGCAGAGTACTTCCCAGTCTTTATTTGTGGAAAAGCTTAATTGAAATGCAAGTGATTAAATCTAATGTATCATGCAGTATCCATTTTCACTGCACTACCACTTTCACTTCCCCGATATTATCAGGCATCTCAGCAGCCCCACTGTCAGGCTTTTTCCTTGTAAGAGCCATGCCCATTCTCTCTCCGCTTTGTGAGCTTGGCGGAGGAGATAACAGTAAGCCAGCAATAGATTACTAGTGCCCCAAACTCTCCGCATGGGATAAGGGATCTCAGCTTTATTTTAAACAAACGCTTTTAAAATACATCCTTAAATAATTTTCCAGCTTTTTACAAAGAGTGAAAAAACTACATTGCAACAGTAAATGCAATAAGCAGCCTCTGTTGTTTGCCTAATTTTTCTCTTTTGAGCTGGACTTGGACTAATGCTTTTCCCTTCCCAACATTAGTGCTGTCCCAAAAGAGTGACCTTCTCCTTGTGTGGCACAGTGGGAGAACAGGCTTTCCTGAATGGCCACCCAGTTTCTTGTCCAATTTTTTCTCTTTCCAAAAAAATCTATTTCTTAAGAGATTTGTGCAGCAGGAGTTGTGAGACGAAACATGAAGGCAAAAAAATGAAGACTGTGGTGGCACCGAGAGCTGCTTCTGTAGCCAGGGGGATTGGGGCACGTGTAGAGGTGGGCAAAATGACACCCCTCATTCTAGAAAGGTGCTGGTTGGGAGAAGAGTGTGTTTACTAGAGCATCCAATAGTTGAGGTATTTTTCATTTGTGTTTTTAAAATAAAAGCATCCTTTCCAACTATTTCCCTCTCCTCATAAGTGATAATGGAAGAGGCATTAGCCTTTCTGTTGCCTGAGCCAACCTGTTTTTTTCTAAGAGGTGTCCAGGATGTTCAGCCAATTGAGTGATCTAATTAGCTGAAAATTGTTAATTTCCTTTACCTTATAAAGCACCTAACACAGAAACTGTTAAATAATGTTAAGTGTCAGACTTAAACTGAGAACATTGGGCCATATGCTGCCGTGGCTTTCGCGCCAAAAAGTGTAGCAACTTACTCCAAAACCTGCCTCCAATTCCTGTGTAGAAGCCAAAGCCTCCTGCTTGATATGCTGCCACACCAACTCGCAGTGCTAAGATGGTCCCACACAGCAGCTCGCTGCACTCAGGGAACAGGGAGTGTGCGTGAGGGGAGGGGACAGTCTGGATAAACGTGGAGGAGCCAGGACACTGGCGAGGTGTTGCAGACGCTGCCCTTGCAAGCCTGGGAAAGCCGACGGTGGGGCAGTGCTGCTCAGGGCAGCATTAGCCTGGAAAAGGCACCGGATCTGTGCCTGCAGCTCCTGACTGCACAAGTCCCTGCTCTTCAGGGGGCCAGGTGGATAGCTGAGCTGCCTGGAAGCTCCTTCTTAAAGCAGGGGAGTCCCTGGACTGGTGGAGTGCATGCAAGGAAGGAACTGGTCCGGGTGTCACCAGTGTCTCTGCAAGCCCACAGAGAAGTGGCTCCAGGGATAGCATGATGTTTTACTGGTAGGGAGGGATGCAAAAGGGCCTGTCCTTGATAAGTTTCCTACAGGACACAGGCTGTGGGCATGGGAATGTGCGTTTAGGTGCCAGCTTTCCCCCAAAGCCCACAGGCTTAAATCTTTCTCCTGTCAGGAAAAGGCTCAGGGCTATGTGTGGGTGACACAAGTGGAGTTTCTCAATAGTCTCTTTCAAGAAGGTTGTTCTCTGGCCCCAAAGCTCACCTTACCCTGACTTTGGGGTTGGAGGTCCCTGTGCAAATCTAGTTTGTGCTTTGTATGAGGTTTTCTTGGCCGAAGTATTTCTTCTGAATCTCTTCTGCTGTCGCTGTACCTGTGCTGGTATGGACCGCTGTGCACACACATGAAAGCTGTCTGATCTGGAGCTACCCATGGTGAGACT
>VZTE01001498.1:916545-947210 GCA_013397775.1 Eulacestoma nigropectus
CTACCCATGCATTTAAATATTTATTTTCAGGCTCTGGGCTTCACTAGTATTTTCTTACTTAAAAAAACCCGAAACAACAAAAACCACTGCAGATACTCTTTCTAGAAAGGAAAAGTGTTGGCTGACGTACCATCCTGTGGGGATTAATCACAATGGAATTCACATTACAACATGCAAAATAACGTGTGTAATCCAGTCTGACGTGAAAAATTGCTAATAACATCCCAAAAGGAAAGAGCTATGGATGGCTCTAATGCCTTAGGAGTTGGGGAGATCTTTGGGAACTCAGCATTTTAAGGTGAAGCATCCAAATGAAGGGAAAGCTGAAAAGTTGGGTCTCTTCAAAGACCCCACAGGGCTTTGTTCATTATTGAGTTTGTTCACTGTTATGTTTGTGGGCTGCTCTCTGCAGCCTCTTGCACCAGATTCAAAGAGGCCTGACCCTGCAGATGTGATTCAGGTACAATAAAGTTGGACCTTAAAAGATGACTCCCAGTATAAAAAAAAAAGCCTGTGTGTCACTACAGGAGTGGAAGGCCTGGGAGCTAGGGGTTCAGGGGTTTCACACTGCCTACTCCATGGAAAAGCAGCATCCTCTACCTGGAAAACTTTCAAATGCACAGGTATAAATTGAACGGCAAAGGCCCAACTTAAAACCCAGGTTGACACTTCCATGCTTAAAGTTGTCATGGGTGTAACCATGAGGTAGGAAGGAGAGTGAGGACTTTGTGCATTAGACTTCATGCTTCTCAGGCAAGTGCTTGTAATTGCCTCTTTCCCATCTCCAGCAGCTTTGAAGGGAAGAAAGACATCTAATGTTGGTCCTCTGGAGTGGACACCAAAATCAAAAGCTTTTGCCCTCATGAACTAACATCACTGTCTACTCCATAAATTTGATTATCTACTCCTTTTCCTGATTTCTAGTTTCATACAGTCAGAAACTCCTTCCCCTTGGTTAGTGCCCAGCAATACCAAGGGTGATGAATAACATGTGACCATTGAACTACAGGAACAGTGCATGTAAATATTTTTATAGCAATGCAAGAATGAGAAAAGTATCGTATCTTCCATAGACATGTTACCAAATGCCTGAACAGCTGAGTGGTTATGGGGAGTTTTAAGTAATTTCTTTGAGCTGGAGTAAGTGAAACATAATAGTTAATTTCTTCTCTCTTAATTATTGCTGGAATAGACCGTCTGTAAAGATGTGTCTTTCTGTGCAGCCTGTTGAATGAAAAATTTCCACAGATGCTTTTGGGAGCAAAAAAACACACAAAAACATGTAGGGGCTGGATTTCACTCTCAGAGGTAGACAGAGGACTTCTCTGGTGCTTCTGGAAGCAGAGTTTGTCAGCTGGTGTCAGGGGGAGCTGATCCCATGCTTATCTGATGGCAGAACGTGGCTATCAAACTGCTGGTGTTTCCCTAACAATGATAGGTGAGCGAGGCTCCAGAGCTCTGTTATATCAGATTGATCACACACATTTCCAGACAAGTTTTTTGAAAGTGGTTTCTAAAGGGACGAGAAGAAAAGCCTGAAGTAGAGAATAAGGGGCTGTCCCTGATCTGGCAGTGTGACATGAATTCAGTAAATGAGTGAGAGCTGCCCAAGTGTCTGTCGGCCACAGGAATGGTTCAAGTGGCTCCTAGTGCAGGTCGGAGAACTTCTCTTGCCAGAGGGGACAAAGAATAGCAGTGAGGGAATACTTGCTATTATAAGCATGCTGGCTACTGGCCGGCTGTGTATTAGCAGTTCTAGAGCTGTGAAGCCATATTTCCGTAATAAAAGTGGAAAATAATACCTTTATGGAGATTACCTGAACTTTGCAACTGCCCTGCAGTTCATTAGATTGCTTTTGAATCATTTAAGGCAAAGGGTGAGAAGGTGGTGCTGGTGCCTGAGACAACTACTTAGAATGAATTACTAAAGTTTGGAGGTAACTGTGGTTTTTAACATTCACCCATTGTTCAGGGGCTTCTGAGAGTGGCACATGCCTGCTAGCTGGGTGTTTGACTCACCCGTGAAGTGACAGTGATGTTTAGAAACCACAAATGAGTTTAAAGCATCCCAGCTCAGTAGCCACTTGGAGCACAGTGCACCCATTGAAGAGGTTAGGGTGGTATTTGGGTGCTCCTGAAAGAGAAGGGAAGACCATAATATCTCCTGAGAAAGCCATCTTATGGGGTCCTTGTGCATAGCAGCCACAGAAGCAAGCCACTAGCTGAAAGCTTTCCTGCTTGATTGGTTTTTAACTAAAGACAACATTCAGAGATACCCCATTTCTTTGACAGCTTTCAGCACTGGTTGTGACCAAAGTCATGCATAAAGGTACAAAGGGCTTTCTGTGCGTGTATGACTTTCGTCTTAGTTCTCACATGGAGAGGAGACCATGGCCATAAATGCACGGGTAAAACATCAAGCAGAGATTTCTTTCCTTAAAGACAATTGTGCTCGTTTCCCCTCCTGCTAATTATATCCTATAAATCCCCCACTCTCCCAACTCAGACAGTAACATTTTGTTACCTACATTCTGTCAGTAGACTTTACAAAGATCTCTAACACATGTTATAAAAGTTATTGCTATAGTACTATATATAACAGCTTTGCATAAGAGAATAGAGGGCTGCCACATTTAGAAAATGCAGGTGCTATGTAAGCCGCTTTCTGAAAGAAAGAACTTAGCTCAGTTTCCTTTGAAGAACCAGAGACTTGAAATTGAAAACTGTATTAATGCCATTGTCTCCTTGTATCAGCAGGTTCCAGAGAGATTCCTGGAAGTGGCTCAGATCACGTTACGGGAGTTTTTCAATGCCATTATCGCAGGCAAAGATGTTGATCCTTCCTGGAAGAAGGCCATATACAAGGTCATCTGTAAGCTGGACAGTGAGGTCCCTGAGATTTTCAAATCCCCAAACTGCCTACAAGAGCTTCTTCATGAGTAGAGAGTTCAGCAGCTATTTATGAATGTATGAAAGTAGCAGTCCCCTTCTGATGCCCAAGTCATGTGTGTCTCTATTTTAATTTCATATATATGTGTATCGCATACATATATATATGTATATGGAATTAGACTGATCCCTCCTGGGTATAAGTTTTTGTTCAGTTCCAAGGGGATGGTTATTTTACTTCGGCCTTTGGTTTACTTTTGCCCGAGACCCTTAACATTTGAAGAATCAACGGGGTTAATTTTCAGGGAGAAGAGTTTGGAAGCGTGTAAAAGCCTGTCTTAGCAAGTTAGGGCATTATGTTTAAAAATGCTTTGTCAGATTTATTGCTTGCTGCAAAGTGGCATTTTGTCTTAGTGAGACTAATGTCATGGCACAATACTACAGACAATGAAGTTTATATTATGTTTATACTGCTAAAGGTCTGAACTCTGTGGAGTCACTTCATAAGCTTCGAGCTTTTTTATTTGTATTTATATACTTTTTAATCAATACCTAGATTTTGTTTCATGCTTCAAAAAAATACATCATCTATTTTAGGTACTCACTCCAAGAAGTGACACCCAAAAAAGCAAGCCCTATTCTTCATGTTTTCCTTACAGAAATGACAGATGCCCTGCACCAGTAACCAACACGCCAGGTTGTTGTTTGTCTAAATTGCAGCAAGGGATGTTTGCACAAGTCAAGTACTGTTCTTGCAGGGCTAGGCCAGTAAATCATGCACAATATTGTATCAACCACACTAATTTTGGAATATGGTCAGCTTACTAAAGCGGAAGCATTTCACTCTCCATAGAGTAAAAATGAAACCTTCAGCGTCGTATATTGCCGTGTCTCAGTCTTGCTTTAAGTGGCATTAGTCTCTAAATTTATTCTTTTCTCAGTCCATTCTGCCCCCCAAGATCCCCTTTCCAGCATACAAAGTTTTCTGTCCGTATTTGACATCTGTCCTGAAAAGCACTTTTTGAATGATCTTAGATATAGTAGAAGAGTCTTCACCTCACAGTGCTGAGGCAAAGGAAAGAAAAAAAAAAAAGGCTTGTTTGTAGCTGTAAAATATAATTAGTCTTTTCCTAATCAGAAGAATAAAAATTACATTTTCATAAAAATCTAATCAAGCATTATACAAAAATCACAGTGTCCTCCTGGCTATGCAGGGTTCAGATAGCCAAATTGGATTTTTAAAATTACAGTAAGTGCAGCTTTAAAAAAAAAAAAAAAAAACACAACAAAAAAAACCCCATCTATATGAGCAATGTGGCTGCACTTGTCTTCTGAAGCTGGAGCTAGTGTTGACCAAAACCTGAGCTACAGTGTAAAGTCCCTGATGGATCTGGGTTTGCCTGAATGCTACACCACGATATGACAGAGAGAAAGAAAGCTAGCTGCTAGTTCTCGTGCTTTCTTCAGTGGCTCTCCTTTTCTCATGTTTTCAGAAAGAAATCGTCTCCAGAAGTTTGGGGGAAGGTTGAATATGCTATGGCACACTGTATTTGTCATTTTCTTTGTCGTCTTTTGTACAGATGCAGTAAGAATTTATTGTTATCATCAATAGTATTTTCCCCTACATAATTCAATCTAAATCTAGAGGAAGTTCCTAATTAGCCGTGAATTATATTTAGACCATTGAGGATATTGGTATCTTCTTTATTTTAAAATTACATTTTGACTTTGGAGAGTGAAAGTTTACCCATGTGACTAAAGAGCTGACCTGATCATTGCAATTTCACTTCATTTACAAATACTGCTGATAGACAGAAATGTATGAAAGCAATTATTGTTAGCAGAAAGCCTTAAAAACCTGCTGACTTCAAATTAAACAGCACAATCCTCCGATTCCCTGTCATTCTTTTCAAGCACTGGCAGTATCTGTGGAGTATAGGCAATGCAGACAATAGCATGGGATGAAGTGCCAACATTTTCACTATGCATTAAAAGCAAAACAAATCTTGATCTTAGACTCCCCGAGAGTACCTAATACTGTATGTATCCTTACAGTAGATAGGATTTATTTTTTTCTTTCTTTTATTTCTTACATTTTATTTCATTTTATTTTGTTTTCTTTATTTTGTTTTTCCTTCTTTTTTTTTTTTTTTCTGTGTGTGTGCATGATTTGGTAAACATTACACTTCATAAAGATGTAACTTCAATGAATTCTGAGTAAGAAAGGATGAAAATTGTGTTCATGCACTTTTTTTGATTTATGGGAAGAAGTGGCATAAAATGCTCAAGTTTTAATACAGTAAGTTCATCATTGGCATACCATCAGATGCAAAATGTAACTTTGCATTGTCACCTTGGACATAAGAAAGCAAAGCCATACTTTAGTCATACTATGTGGACATACTACTAGCTACCATCTCAATCTGTGATTTTACCGTTGCTTTATATTATTATTATTATTATTATTCTATTATTATTCTATTATTATTATTAATATTATTATTATTTGGCTGCAATGGGATTCACATAATCTAAATAAGTGAAATTGTGTACTCAACACTTGATGTTGTTGCATTTATTTATTTATTTATGGGTAGTATAATCTCAATAGTAAATGAGGCATAGGAATTAGGAATAGAAATTTCATCTTAAAAGCAAAATAAACCTCCTTGTTCTGAAAAAGGAATAAATGATGATTTGATCATTTCAGTTATGTGATTTTTCTGCATTTTATAGCCATATTGCCTTTGTGCCTCCCAATTCACCTAAAATTACAAATACATGGCATAGCTTGTACTAAATTCTAAGTAGAATCCAATCCAGTTTCTTTTAAATGATCTCAATATTATTTCATAAAAAATGGCTAAAAGGCAGGAGGCTACTTTTATTGTAATGAAAAGTTTACATAGGAAAAGAATTTCAAAATCCATGTAGAAACCCCATCTTGCCATTCATTTACTGCTAATTCAGATTTATTTCTGCATATAAACTTGAGGTTATAGTCTGTGCCTAGACCTTAAATGCACCAGCGGAAGGATAAAAAACATCCTTCAAAATACCAGTTTTTCCCCCACAAGTACAATTGTTCTTGTGCCTTCTGTGGCTTACAATTTTCATCTTTTAAACTTTATTTTTCAATTACTACAGCTGCAATAAACACTGACTTTTTTTTTTTCCGGCTGTTTGACATAATGTTGATAGCTATGCATATTTTGTGTCTTTTTAAAAATTAAAAAAATAAAAAAAACAAAGCAGGAGAATACGTTTTTGAAGAAGAGAATTTTTAGAACAGTTTGATAACGCAAATTATTTTTTCTCAATTGTTTGAGCAGCATTCGAGTTTTGAAAATTCTTGTAGAAGCCAATTTTTTGTAACTGTGGTGCAAATCTTGTGTTTTCTTAGCCTGATGAAAAGTAGTATAGAAGCAATATTTCATACGTGACATATGTGCATATACAGATACGTATGTGGTCACACACAGGACAACATGTGTGGGCATATGTATGTATATTTACACAAACACACACACACACACACAAAAGATGCGTATGAAGTGAAAAGCTTACCTTTTTCCTATCTAGATTAAGAACCTATTTTAGACATTTGTTATGTTTTGTGAAAAGAATGTTCTATTTGAAACTACAAAACATTTAATTCTTACTGTATCTCTGGTTGTTTAATGGGAACGTTTCACATTTAATGGTAAACACGTGGAATATGTTAGAATGTAGTAATTATTTAAGGAAGTGTTCACCCATGTATTCCTGAGGTTTGCTTTGTGCCTCTGAGTATTATTTAATTAAAGTGTTTTAAGTTTGCAGAATCTTTGTTACTGTACCAGGTATGTGGGTGAACATTGAAAATCGAGGGGAACTTTTATAAAGCAATGTAAATATTCAACCTTATGGCCGTTCTTGCATAAAGACATAAGATTTTAATAACTACATTCTGAAAACATCTGTTGAATTTATAAGAAACACTACAGTAACTGTGTAGATAGTTGAAAGCATTCTTGAAAATCCAGCTCTCTACTTTTAAAAGTTAAGTCTCTTTCATCAGATGTCAAGGGAATGGGTAATACAGTTTCTGTAAAATTGCAGAATTTTTTTCTATGTATATGAAGTCAGTTAATAGAAAAATGTTTTTTTTCCACAGGTTAATATTAATTAAGAAATAAAGGTGAAGATTTTGTGGCTTTAAAGATAGGATTTTCACCAGCAGCATTGAAAGATTATACATATATATATATACAGAAAGATATATATATATATATATATTAAAAATGGAAAGTGGTTTACAAAACCCCCAAAATGAGCACTGTACATGAGAAGTGAAAGCAAAAACTATATTTGCCATGTGTATTATATAGCAATCATTGGTGTTAATAGTGCAAATGTTTCCTTCTGGTACCAACTCTGTGTTTGAAAATTCCAATACGCATTGTTTTCAAAAAGCTCCCCTTAAGGAATGTAACTGGTTTATATGAGTAAGCAGTTACTGTATTGCACTTAAATGTTCTGTTGAAGGAAATGCAATTTTGTTTTCTGTAGAACTGTTGGTTGTAAACCATCTATAAACTGAAGCTAAAAATGCTCATATTTAGAGCTGGGATGAAAACTGGTATTTAACCTTTGTATCTTCTTAGGAATATCCTTTTTAGTGTATGAAAGGTGGTGGCACTATGACTTTATTCAGTCTTTTCATCTGAGCCACAGTCATCTCTCTCCCAAAGCAGCCACCTTCCAAATGCACAAATACTGGGATATGTAGAAACAAATCTAGAAGAAACAGTGCGCTTACATTTCTCTCTAAAATCCATACCTTCTGTATTAATTGTACCACTCGATTGAGATAATAGACAAACACAATAACCATCTCATTACCATATAACGTGTAAGAGTCAGAAACTTAAAAAGAAGGAAAAAAAAAGCCTCTTTAGGTTGGTTTTAATGCTGCCCAGAAGAGTCAAAGGTTAAGGTTTAAACTGATATTGTCCCAGCCATTACTCATATGTATATAGTTACAAAAGTGACAAAACACTGCCTTTATATTATTTAGCAATATGTTGTAAATAGCATTATTAAGCTCTTTTTTTTGTAATAAAGACCCTTTAATTTGAAGATAGTACAATAACTGAACTGATAAAGTCAACTTTTGATTTTTTTTATTTTATTTTTTAGCTAGAGGCAATTTCAACTGTGGATTTTTTTGTTGTCGTCTATTGTTCTGAAAACTTTGCATAATTTATTGGTTTAATTTATCCTAATTTATTTGATGAAGGTGTACAATTTTGTATTACCAAGGATGTACTGTAATATTAATTGATGACAAGATAAAACAATAAGACTCCCCTGTCCGTTTGGAAAAAAAAGGTGCAGTAGACAATTGATTGAAAAAAAGTTACAATTCTAGCTTGGCAGCTACTAAATTTAAGATAAACACAGGAAAAATGTTTGAGGGGGGGTGGATTTTATTTTGTGTGTTTAAAGCTTTTGTATACTCTCCAGACTTTTACCTTTTTGCTTTGTACCACTTAAAGGATACAGTAGTTCAATTGCCTTGTGTGCCTTCCATCTTCTCTAAACTGAATGTATGTGCAGTATATATGCAAGCTTGTGCAAAATAAAATATAAATTACAAGCTCATTGCCATTGTTTACATTTATTTCCAAGAGTTTATGTTGCCCCACATCAAGAGGTGAACCCCTGAACCACTCGGCTGTGGCCAGGCTGTGCCTAACACTGTAGTCTTCTGAAGGTTTTCTTTTCCCCTTAGTTCAAATTATTTATTAATGAAACTACCAGCCCTCTTGCAAAATGGATATAATGATTTATGGCCTCGGTGTCCTACCTCCAGCACAGCGCCGGTTAAGATAATGAATGTTATTTTGCAATAGTCTATCTGACAAGGAATAACTCCCTGGAAGAGACCTGTTATGTCTGAGGCATAGACAGCCCTGTAAATTAAATGTAGCCAATGTGAGCTAGGAAGTACTTTTGTTTGTACTGTTTAATCATTTCCTGGGTATACCTGCCGAGCTGGTGTCCTGCAACAGGGAGTTCCTCAAGCTGGGTGAATGCAGGGATAGTGCTTGTTGAGCTGTGGTGGTTCACATTTGGTTCGCGTTTGCTACTCTTACCAGTTGGGCCTTGTTCATGGTAGTGACCAGATACCATTCTCTTTTTTTTTTGTTACAATCCATCCCTCATGGAACACTTCCTTTTCAAGCTGTGTATTCATCAGCATTGTATATAACGACTCTGTTCCTACACAGTTCCTCCAAATGTATTTGTTCATGGTTTTTCTTTTGCTCTTTGCTGTGTCTGCTGTTTCATATGTATCTTAAAATTTTGGGGTTGAGTGGACCTTTGATTAACATGATTGTCTGTGTTTCAGATATGAAAGGTCTCTTTTTGGCTTAGAATTGGTGCAGATGGCAGTAAGACTGTAGCTTATTTAAATCACAAAATCCTGCAAAACTTTTCTGATTTTGAAGGAGAAGCATGTTAAAAATATATTTTGATCCAAGGTCATTTATTTTCAGAATCTTCCCAGATTCAGCCTCAGGACACTGTAGAGCTGAGCTGGCGCCTGAATCCAGCTTTAGCTTCACTGTAACAACCAAATAAACACTTCATATCTGCAACAGCAGTTAAAACTCCATGTATTTTTATACAACTAGAGTTGCATTTGTTGGGCCACATCAACACCATTTGTAAAGGAGGTCTGTGGAAGGTCTTGAAGTTGCATCTACATAACTAATACTCATTTAAGTGTGAGATCTTTGGTTTTACTGCAAACAAATTGCCTCTCCTAGTTCACATCTATCCACATTACCAAACCAACATACTAAAATAATTTTTGTGTTAGTTATCAAGACTTAAGTAGATGAGGGAGAGGGAGATCATCCTCAGGTACCCAGTTACTGCACCAAAGGATACAAACTACATGGGTAATTGCCAGCTCACTCTGTGCCCCTATCAGTTTTTCTCTCAAAAATACTAGTTCTGTGAAATGCAGGACACTATTTGCCACTTTACCCTGCAGTGAAAAGCACACAGATCTCTAAATAAGAAATCCTAGTTATTGGCATCTCAGAATACTGCAGGAGTTCAGAGCTAGACTGGAACTTGGCAAGTAGTCCCTGTCATTGCAGAGGGCCAAATCAACTTTCCCAGGCTTCAAGCACCCTGAAATGATCCAAGTTCTGCAGATCTGGCCATCTGTGCTTGGAAATCCTCAGTTCCCCTAATACCTGGAATTTTTACAATAAGAAAGATACTATGTTCTAGCTTAAAAATCATAAGGAAGACATGAATTATCCCTGAGCAAGGCAAATAATAGAATAATTTTATGCCACTGAGACCATCTCTAGCAACTGGGGTCTTTTACACATCACATTACTGAGAAGCTGAATGTGGAAGACTGCATTTTGTCATTTGAGAGCCTGAAAGGGTTAATTGCTCTCGTTTTCTTGGTCTGTACCCTTATTTATGCCCAGTCTAGGTTGTGCCAACACAATTTCTATGGAGATGATCCCTTCTGATCCAGTCTTCCCTCTTTGTTAGGAGAGAAAGGGAGAGTTGCAGCATATGACTAACTGTGTTTGGGAAATAACGGCAAATACATCCCTCACTCTTTGCAAGGGGTCACAGTGCTTCCCCAAACTCATCCTAGTCACTTTTAAAATATGGCACAGTGTTTGTTTTAAGAACACAATAAGCAAAATTAAATCTTCGCTAAAATTCTGTCGTTGAATGGGGATGGAGGGCTCCCAGAGTGAAGGCAGAGCTGCTAGATAAAAAGGGCTGGGGGGTAGGAGGGTTGCTTCCCTGCCTGGTCCAAGTGTTTGACCCTCTGGGCGCATTGCAAGGCCTGCCTGTTCTCCCAGCTTTTCAGTGGGCAGGGGCATTTGGAGAAGCTGCCTATTAAAGCTTGATAGATTGGTGGGTGCAGAAAATCCATCAGTTGCTACAAAGCCCATTTTTGTGTACGGTTTATTAGCACCACTACTGTACCTGTACCTCAAAGAGATGAAAGAGGTATCTTTTATTTAAATATTAAAATTTTCTAGACACCCAAATGAACGCTTGTTGGCTTAGGTTAGCGTGACTCTTTCCAGAGCTGCAGAGCAGACTCTGACTCTCCTTCAGAGAAAGGACCCCCCCACCTCGCTCTGCCCAGAGTCTGGGAGGCTGTGATTGCGTTTTCATGAATAAATCCTGGGTGAGTGAATAGTGGTACTTTCCCATTTATTTGGGAATCAGTGTGAAAAAACAAACAAACAAGCTATTTGCTTCACAACAAAACACATGAAAATGAACTGCTGTTCGT
Organism: Eulacestoma nigropectus; assembly: GCA_013397775.1. NCBI lineage: Eukaryota > Metazoa > Chordata > Aves > Passeriformes > Eulacestoma > Eulacestoma nigropectus. The sequence goes on from VZTE01001498.1 coordinate 927,770, forward strand.
ACCCAAATGCAGTTAATTGCATGCACGGTTTAATCTTATTCTTTAAAATTAGGCTTAAGGTTGAGTCTCTATCTAGGCAAAGGAAAATATAAAATGAGAAAGATGGCACAGATAGCTAAAGAAATACTACTGGCTCCAATGTAAATATGTTTGTGGTTTGCAAGAGACCTGCCAGTCAAGCAGCTGTGGGAGGTAACTGGGGAGAACGCATGAGAGGAAAAAGTCTTGTGGCAACAGTGGCCAGTTTCATTATGGCCACTGCCAGACTGTGAAACAACTCTGGGGGCTTGAAATCCTATTGCCTATTAAAACTGGGCATGACAGCTCTTTTTTATGCTTCACCAACCAGAGATGGAACAGTGTCCTAGGGGAAATAAGGAAAAATATTTATTACAAGTGTTTAACACCTTTTAGTACAAAACAACCCTAATATGCAGCACTCAAGGATAATTCATGCCAGCACATGTAAAACCAAGGGAAATCGTTTATCAGCTCAATAATTTGGTCAGAGCTTTTAAAGGAAGAGATGATGCTCCAGTCAAAACCATAAGGCCAGATTTCTCTGAAGTGGAGGCACTTTAGATTTTTTTCATTATGTTATTTTTACAATTTCTCAGTAATCCACACAAGGCTCTGACAACACACCCGCCCCAGGGACTGCATAGCTGCCTGACTCAGGCTGAAGTCTGGCCATTCAGACTGGGGGCTTACCTGCCCCTCATGCATGGCAGTATTTGCTGGCATGTTTAAGAAAGCCACAGGACAGTCAGGGCTGGATCTTGAACAACATGCGAGGTGGAGGTTTGAACTGCTTCAAAGGCTTATCTGAAAACCAGGCTCGTCTTACACTGCAAACAGTCTGGAAGCATAAGGACACTCAGGTTGAGGGGTGTATTTCAAATCTTTCCTGATAAAATAGGTGTGTTTGGAAGCAGTATATTATAAACTGAGATATAATGAGATCCACTGCTTTCTTACATGAACATATGCATTATGACTTCCCAGCTTTAGGAGAAACCTAGAACTCAGACGGGGGGAGCTCCACCACCCACTGAGCGCCACAGGGAAAAATCTCCAGCACTTTCAAAAGGCTGCGCTCAAATCTATTCCTGCTGTGTGTCCCCATTTTATAGGGAGTGAAATGGAGATGCAGGGTGGTGCCACCATCTCCCCAGGACGCCCCACTTGCCCACCACAGAGCTGGGAACAGCTCCTGCTCCTCCAGCCCTGGCCTGGGTGCTGCCAGCCCCACGCGTTACTCATTAACGCCCGGTTACTCGTTAACAGCCTGCACACGGGGGTCCTGCACGGCCCTCCCAAAGCCCCCGGGTTACATTGCACAATCCACATGCTGCTGCCCTGCCAGTTTTATCTCCTAGCTGAAACCTTGCTTCCTGGCATCCTTTTGCATCTTTGCGAGTGGCTGGAGCCAATATTTTAAAATACTGTTTACCGGCCATTTGCTTTCCCAGAAGCTGGGAGGAATTGGAAAAGCCCATCCGTGGAGAGGAGTTCCCCCTGCCCACGAGTCAGGTTTCTCCCTCCCATCAGGAACAGCCTGCTGCTTAAATGGTGTTTCTGCCCTTCCAGAAATTTCCAGAGTGTTCAGCAGCCTTTAACTGGGGCCACGGCCGGCTGCTGGCAGCAGCACAGGGTGGCTGACCCAGCGATGGCAGGGAAAGAGCAGGTCAAGGTGTGCTGTGGTGGGGCAAGGGGGAAACCCAGCTCTGCCAGAGAATGGCGCTGTGCAAAGGCCGGGAGGACGGGTGCTGCCTGAGGCCGCATAAGCTGCTCCTTGCTCAGGACAAAGGGCTCCAAAGCCAGTGGCCAAAAGGGACCCAGGGGATGCTGGAGGACAGCAGTGGCAGGAAGGGTCTGGACCCCCCACCACAGCAGTGGGGTGAAGCTGGTGCCCAGTGTCAGGCACCCCTGCCCTTCATGCAGCTTCCTCCCTACATTTTCAAATTTCTGCACCCTTCTCACATCTCTTTGGAGGAGGGAAGTGAATGGGGGGGTGGCTGTGGTTTTCACAAGGTGAACGCGGCAGCAGCCCCAGCAAATAGGCATGTATGTTGTCCCCAGCAAAAGACCTGTACAGCAGCCCAATGATTCTGAATACAGTGTTACATCACTTGCAAAATTCAGATTTTGTCCAAAACATGGTACTCTTTTTATATAGATAGTATCAGCAATATGTAATAATTATTGTTGTTATTATTAACCTTAAGGAACTTTGTTATTCCATAAATATAAATAAAGTGTAGTATCCTTAATCTGATTTCAAATGACCTGAAAAGAGGATCAAAAAAAGTGCGAGAGAGCTGTATAACAGGGGAGAAAATGGCGAGTGGGGGAAGGGGGGGTGAGGGTGTTGACTGTAAAAGAAAGAAAATTATCCCAATTCTAGCACTGCTGGAAAAACGTGAAAGTTATTGCCGCACAAAGAACCTCTTGAACTGCTCTGCCTTCCAAAATTTCTACTGCACTCTCTGCAGTTACTTGTGTATGGCAGAAGCAGCATCTTTGTATTATATGAACAGTCTGCTTCATAATCAAATACCATCTGTCGCTACATCTGAACTTGTTTTCAACATCTGTGCGTTCTGGTCTTAACAAAGCTTTAAAAACTAATTCAAAAACTTTCACAGATCACTGACTAAATATGTACATTTACCATCTTTCATATTGGTTTAAAATATTTCTTCTATAGCTGCATCCCCTTGGCTGGGAATAGTTAAGATGTATACACTGAGTTGCTTTATTAAGCTTATTTTCTAATGGCCTTGGGTAGCCAAGTGCAAAAGAGGGACACTTGCTCAGGCACCGAGAGGACCCATCATATTCTTTCTTGGTGCCAATACAGTCCCTTTCTGCCAATGAGAAACCTGAAAGTTGATCAGCTACCATACCCCAATTACTCAAAATGACACTACAGATAAAACTGCAACCAAGGGGAGAATCAACTGTATGGCTTATATGCTGCTAAAGTGTGTCTGAACAAATGGTGAAGTAAAATCATGAGAGCCCTCAGGAGGATAAGTACGTTGTTACTTTGCACATGCTTCAGAAATGTGAAGTACATCTTTACAGAACTTTTGGCCAACCCCCTGGCAGATGTTGACCAGTTTTGCTTATGTATACATCAGTTGCAGAACACTAAAACAGAGATTGGAAATTTTAATTTAGTCAAGGCAGTTGGGCTAAAATGATGGCTTTTGTTGAAACCATTAAATAGAGCTGCCTAATGAAGTACAGTACAGCACTGGCAAACCGAGCCCTGATGAGATGCAGCAGCTTCCAAACTGCAGCCCTGCAAAAGGGAAGAAGGAAGCTTGCAAGTCTTTAACTAAAGTGGAATGGCGACAGCCCTTGTAAAGCTGCATTTGATTTTGTGTTTGAGGGCAGATGCACTTGTACATTATCACCCTGACATTTTAACCATTAGTTGGAAATGTGCCGTTGCAGTTCCTGCCATATATTTCTCAATCCTATTTGTTAGAAAGTGAGCTAATAGACAGTGTGATGAAGTGATCATAAATTCACTTTCAAAGGGCATTTGGGTTCAGAGCCTAAAGATTGAATATGGCAAATTCTTAGGCATGGGGAAGAAGGTGGGGGCCAGGAGGGTCATTCTCACTGATGGGTTCAGTGATTGATTCCACTACAGAACTATATTTGCCCTTTACTTGGCTGTTTAACACAGAATAGCTATAATAGGTTCCCGAACCATTATTCCTCTTCTTCCTAGGGTCACTATGAAGTGAAAGAAAATATAACCTTGGCTGTAATAAAATAAACTTTAGCATTATCAGGTGTTTGGAAATTGGAAGATGTCTGATTGCTTTATACAGGATACACACAAACACACACACACACACACACACACACACACACACACACAAAGGGATATTATATAATCCTCCGTGCCGCCTCTGACAAATGGTTATTACCATTCAGTATTGGTTTTTTGCTCATGCAATAATATGGTGTCATACAAGTCCACACAGCCTTGAAATTCTTCTTATTAGACACAGCCTTCCAAAAAATCACGTGCAGAATGCTGCTCTTTTAGTGGTGATTAGCAGCAATTTTTTTAAAGATAGGTGGCTTAGAACAAAATTTATTTTGAGAGAGAAAAAAATTATCTGAAAGGCAAGATGAAATGAGTGTTTTAGCACAAGGCAGCCCCAAAATATTTTCAATAATTAGAAAAGACTTATGTTCCATTTCACTGTTTTATGTGTTATATAGTATAGAGCAAGTGCCACTGTAGTTAAGTGTTTGTCAGCATTTCCCTTGTAAATCCTGGTTTTCCAGAGGGTTGCTGTAACTTGCCAATTTCAAATCGCACTGGGCTAACACTCACTATCCACATTGTCAGCCCAGATGCAAATTTCTGTTGTTGTTATTACCAAAAATGAAATCAAGTGAAGCTGCTGGTTTTTAGTTCATGGCAAAAGATGATGGTTGGGAAGTGGGGGTTGGTGGTGGCTTGTGTGCCTTTTTTTTTCCCCTGTTGCTCCTAGTTGGGATTTTGTTGCTGCAGTGGTCTGATTCAAATGGGTTTGTTTTGAAAGGCATGCAAAAGGACATTTTTTTTGTAGACCCCAAAAAATAAGTGACACGTAGAGGACTCAGGGAGAGAAGAGGGCAGCATTCTGATCTGGTACAGCTTACTTCCAGCCAGGCAGTTGGCATCCAGGGGTACACCTGCTGACCCCATCCCAAGCTTGGGTTCTGCATCATAAAGGTCTTAACATGCTAATAAAGGTCCATTAAGCAGCTGAATCTTGCAAGAAAACACAAAATTAGTTGACTCAGCTGGAGCAACTTCTATGGAGCACAGAAGCAAATCCTGGTCACCTCCTCCCAGCCTTTGAGGCCAACCTTTGGGGTCCCTGCAGGACCTTATAAATACCTCTAACAGAACCATGAAGAAGGGGCCAATTCTCCTTCTTCAATATCCCCAAAACCTGCATGATCCCACAATGGGCACAGGAGAACACAGGACTTTGGGGCTGCAGTTGCAAGTGTTCTTTGCTTGGCAATGGAGCAGAGGGGTGCTTCCTCCACTTTTTATTAATTAAAATTAATTTTCCAACTTAAAAAAAGAGTTCTGAAGAATATTTGTCCTCTTACTGATTGAGTCTTTTGCTATTTAGCACCTGGCTGGTTTTGTTATACTGGAGAAGGCTGCACTGAGATGCTCTTGGCTGCTTTCCTCTGTGGGTGTAGCCCTCCATCCCTGTAAGGCATGGGCATGTGAATCCAGATTAAAATCAGATTTACACCAGTGCAGGAGTGTTTTGTAAGAGTAAGTGGCCTAAGGTCCAAGGTTTGCATCAAGGAGGAGTGCACTTGTAGATGTTTAAAAATCCAGACGTTTTCTGCAAGTAAAAAAATGGGGAGTCTCTGGGTGAGCAGTTGTTACCAGCTCTAGGGAAGCAAAAAAGTGGTAATACCACACTACAGCTGCCCAGAGGAAGACAAATTAGAGCATAGGTTCATATCTCTTGGAAGATACTCTCAAATCTGGCAGTATTTTTAATCAGCTGGTGTGACTTGCAGAGCTGTCAGTTGGGGGGTTTATCTCGCTGATGGGAGGTATGGTTTGTGATATTTTTGGTGCTCTGGACTGAGAGACCAAGGTCAGCAAAAGAGCCTTTGACATTAGTAGTGTTACATCAGCTTGCACCAGGTGAGGTTTCAGTCTGTGTACAGTAGCAGCAGGTTATCTTTATAAGCCATTGCTCAGGCACCTCCTCCAGGATCTGCACTCAACAGAGCTACCCCATACACCACTTCAGCATAGAAAACTAGGTCCATATTAGTCATACACTGTTTTCCCCACCTGGAAAAATTCTTAGGTAGATTCCGCTTGAAAACAAAGGGCAATTCCCTGCCTATTTAGTGTTAAGTTAGAATGCCACTTTTATTCTATATTCAAGACCCAAATTTCCATATATGGATACATTCCAACACAAAATTCAAGCTTCAAGATCAGAGGACCCCAGCTAAATGTCAAGATATTTCCACACAAAAGAAAAACTGGATTTGCCCTCTATGTAAGGCATACAGCAGATAAAACCAATAATACCTTATCTCCTCCTATGACATCCTGGCCAGGAGCAGCAGCAATATATATTAAGATATCAATTGACTGTTTATAGGATTAAGTAAGGAATGGCTGAAATCAGTCCTTGCTTTTATTTGAGTTTAATTCATCCAGTCAGAGATCTGTGGGGTAACCACCTACAATAAAGTAATAATAGCAATAATAATAGAGCTTTGCACTTTTACAGCATCTTCCACTGAAAGTTATCTCAGTGTGCTTCATAAACATTACTCTTACATCCATTCCTTCAATTCCTCCACTTTCTCCTCATCTTTATCTGCAGAATCTGCAGTAATATGATAGCATGGATGGCCTTACAAATAAACTAAGGCAAGCTGTTACTTCGATGAAATACAGAAAGAGCAAGGTAAAGTTACGTGAAAAATATGAGCGAAATTCAGTAGGCTAGAGATGGTATATATTCATTTTGCTAACATATTATGTGCTCAGTTAAGGATAAAAGAAAATCCATACATTCTGCTAGGTTCACTGATATTCTTGCATTAAAGGAACGTAAATCTATGTGCACCACTCAGCGTGTCGGGTTTGTGAGACAAAATGAAGAGGAAGAAAAATACCAGTGAAGAAAGTTTGGAAAGACATAGGTTTTGTTTCTTTATAACAGGTAATATTTTCTAAAATCTCAGTCTTATGAACACGTATTTCACATGTGAGTAAGTCACAGCATTGAAAGGTGGCAGGAGATGTAGGCATGGGGTTGCAATTCGAAACTCCCCAGAACAGCAGGGTTCTCTTCATCTAGGGTTATAGGGCAACTAGCTCACAAAACACAGTTGTGAGACAAATAAGAAATACTAACAAATACTGGCACAGGTATTGTATTCAGTGTCTTGAACTGACTTCAGAACAAGGAAAGAAGATCTCTGGAATCTTAGCCTGTGCCCAGTGGAAAATTTCCTAGAGTGAAATTCCCTCCATGTGGATAGCCAGTACAAAGCCCATGTAGCACGAAGCTTGTGGTGATGGCTTCTTCTATTCCAGTGCTTTAATGTGAAGTGAAAGATCAAATAAATTTAAAAGGTGAAGACAACACTTGAGAATGCACAAAATTATGCAAACAGGCAGACTTGGGAGAAAAATGTACAGTAAAGAGGAGTTTTGTAAATGGAAAGTGCTTCTAAGAAGGAAAATCCTGAACTTCCACCAGTATCAGAGGCGTTTCTCCTCCTGCTCTGTGTTAGGTTTGAAGATTGTCTCCACAAAGAAGCTGGTCCCTCTATGACTAAGTGGCCATTTCCTCTGCTGGGCAAATCCAGGTTTTAATTGAGCATGTTGAAATGCTGGGAGAGGCATGGATAGCAGAGGGAAAGGAAACAGGCAGTGGACTCCAATAGTGGACCAGGAGGAATAAGAGAACTGTGGTCCGTGCCTCAACTTCTCCATCCATAAAATACAAGCAGTAGAAAATATTTTCCTATGCTAAGTGTATTGAGAGGGGCTCTGTGTGTAAACAACAAAACTACTTCCAGCTATTATCCCCTCAGTAATTTCATTCTGCCCTCCCCCTTTTCTCAGTATGACAGTGACTGTAGCACTAGCCCAGTAATTGGATATTTTCGTGCCTCAAATTCACTGGTATTTAATTTTTATATCATTCTCAGAACCTATCACATATTTGTTTTGATTTATTCAATATTGATCCTTTCTCTGACTTTCGAGCAGCTATCACCTTCCCTGCCCGTTCCCAGGGAATCTGCCAAGCCAGCAATTTGTGATTTTGTCATAATACATGTGTTTCATTTGCCGAGTGGCTGTCACAAGCATCTCACAAATGTTACATCCCCTCTTTTTATTCACATGTTCTGTATATTCAGTATTCCCAGAGATGGGCTTTTCTTGTGTGGAGAAGCAAAGCTTTTTGTATCAGTTTGCAGGATACAAATCTCAACCCGTTTTAGCAGAGAAAGAGGAGCTTTATTTTTGCTGGATTTGAATAAATGCTCTTATCTGGCCTTCCACAATACACTATGCACATGAGAGCAGAAAAAAGAAAGCTGACTGAGGCCAACCAGGGGCCACATTTTCTGAAGTGTCGAGGTGGCTTCAGCAGGTTTCACTTTGTTAGCAGTCACTTGCATTTTGCTTGCTCGTGGTACACAAGTACGTCCTCATTTCAGAAAATCAGTGTAAAATAGTCTAAACTGCCTTCCCCAGATCTGTTCTTTGTTAGTTCCACGTCTCATTGCTTGGAGTCTTCTCCAGCGTGACCATGGCAAGAAGGCCAAATATCACTGGTCTAAACATTTTACTTTTAGGAGTTACCCTCTTCCAAGGAAGCATATAGCAAAGCCCATACCGTGCTACGTTAAGAGCACAACCAGCAGACCAAGGGAAGTTTTTATCCCCTCTATTCAGTTCCATCTGGAATACCAACTCTCGCAACTCTGGAAGTCAAAGAGGATATTTAGAAACTGGAAAAGTCCCAGCAGAAGGAGACCAGGATCATCAGCACATGAATGTTGAGGAAAGATTGAAGCAACTGGTCTTATTTAAGAAGGTGAAGAGGAGGCTGGGAAGGGAGGTCTCTAGTCAATATTTGAAGGGTAGTCGCAAAGTCAGTGTTTGAAGGGTAGTCACAAAGACAACCAAGCTGCTCTTCTTGGTAGTGAGAGAGTAGAACAAGAAGCAATAACTGATGCCTAAAGATTTTTTTCTTTTTATATCATCCTTGTAACTTTGTAGATTTTTAACATATAGATGCATAGTTTCTAGCATTTACTTACACTTTAGGATAGTAGATTACCCTTTCTAACCCATTACGTCACATTCTTGAAATTCTATTTAGTCTTATTTCCAAGAAAAGAATTTCTAACAAGGACATCTTGTTTTACACCAGCTCTTGGGAGACATAACAAAATATAGGGTGAAGAACCCCTTGGGGTGTCTCCAATAGGGTAGGTCCAAGGGTGGGTTCCCAGGACAATTGGTCTCCTACTGGATGTACTTGCTAGATATACTAATTAATTAAACTTATAAAATGGTAATAATCTGATCCCACGCATGTGCATAGCTATATTTTGTGCACCTGAAAACTTTCATTAAATAATTGCTCTTCATATCACCACTTTAATATTGTTTGGAAAGTTTTTCTTTCAATTCCAGGCAATATAACTGCAAGCTGTGGCTCAGAAGATTCAGAATAGACAATAAGGAATACTTACTCGCTAGAGGAGTAAGTTCCTAGTACAGGAACAAGCTACCCAAGAGCTGGTATCTCTGTCCATGGAGGCTTTCAAGACTCATCAAGAAAAAAACCCAAACAACAGATGTGACATTATCTGGCCAGTTAGTAAGAGCTGTGCACTGAGCTGGAGGCTGAACAAGATAACCTCCAGAGGTTCCTTACATTTCATACTTCTACGGTCAAAAAGTGTTATGAAAGTTCAAAGGAGCTTTTCCAAGGAGCCCTCTGAGAGCAGACAGATATACACACTAACAGAGGGAGAAATCAAACAGGGCTTCCAATACAAACAGCTTCTCAAGATATTCTGCCATCCAAATTAAGTTCCTGTGATCTCCACAGGCATTTGAGAGATGAAGAAGGGTAAAACACAGAAGTCTGAGAAAAAATATTCCCTGTGTTGTTTACACTCAAGTTTTTAGTCTTATCTCTCTATAAAATTCTTGTACCACTTGGGAAACCCCCAGCTTTCTGCAGAAGCAACTGCCAGCTTCCTCCTAGCTCTTCCCTAAACCATGTCTTTTCTTTAAACTGTTTTCCCTTCTTGTGAGCTTGCATTCTTTCTAATTCCACATCCTGACATTTGGGTTTTGTCTCTATTCTCTCAGGAACATGCCATCTTGTGTAAACCCAAGATCCGGCTCCTTATCTCCAGTAATTTCCACTCTCAGCAGCCTCAGAAATAACTGGTTAATTAGAGGCATATGCTTGGGGGCTGTGTCCATTTCCACAGTTTATGCTGTGTCACTCAGGAGAAGCGATGGTGGAAGAATCTATCATTTTCTATGGAGAAATATCTTTTGTTTTTTGTACCACCCCAGGCAGCTTACAAAGTAAAAGACGGTTTTGCACAGCGAAATTCAGAGATGGGGCAGACTTTTGCATGGATCCTTTTCAATAAGCATTTCGCTGCATTTCCATTTCTGCTATCGCGTCCAGTGTCACCAGGGAACGGTTCAGCATAAACACCTCCTGAGGAACTGTTCCAGAGCCTAATGCCAACCTGAGACAGCTGCTGATGCTGAACAACATCATCAAGGGCCCACTGTCCCTTCCTGCCACTCCTCCTCCTTCACTACCAGTGAAAGAACTATGAAAAGACCAAGAGCTGGTGTACAGCCAACAAGAACTAAAGATCTTGCAGCTGGTTGTACCACCTGTGCCTTGTGAAATTCCAGCCAAAACAACGTCCCCTCCCTCCCCTCAGATAACCCCTTTATTAGAGAGAAGGGCATCCATTTGATAACTTTATAAGCAGGAGGGGCACATGCACAGCAGCAGGTAGAGAAGGCAGTGGCTCCTGCTGAGGGCGACTGCCCGCCCGTGTTTCGTGGGTGAGCCAGGCCTCTCAGGGTGAGCTGTCGCGTACGTTCAGATCCACACGCAGTGTGCAAGCCACATTGTGCCAGATATATATAGCTGTTCAATGCCACCCTGCTGAGCCAGTGCCAGGACAGATCACATGGTGCCGGCTTTATTTGGGCTGGTTTGAGGGAGATGTACAGAATCCATGAGTGAAAGTGCTGATACATGCGACTCTGACACAAAAGGAAGAATCCTTCACTTAGGGCCATAGAGCAAATCCAGTGTTCTGGATTCCCCCATTAATATCAAAAGGCATTATACGTAGGTAGTCAGAGCACATTGTCTCAGGGCACGTTCTGCCACACAGCTCTGAGGGGGGAATTTTGCTTGAAGACTGCTTAGAAATGGGTCTATAGCCATTAGCTGATAATATTCTTCAAGCATCAAAATATTAGACTTACTTGGTTTTACCTTTTAATAGCGATTAATGTTTTGATTAACAGTGCTTATTTTAACTGGACTAGAAAGGGCAGAGGAACAGTTAAGATGGAAATTGTGCATCTTCAGTCCATCTCAGTCACATAGCTATTTCAATTTGTGTGTTTTCACGTGTAGCATGAGCTTACACTCTTGTCCTGTATGTGGCCATGTCTTTGTTTAGATTCAACATTGGTGGATGCTAGAGAGAAAAAGACCCTAAATAAGCATGTCTGGATACAACCAGATGATTAGCTGCTGTGATTACAGTGCACACCCTGGTGACTAATGAGAGAGGTGAGACCTTACCTTTCATGAGTGCTTGGTCTAAAGGGAGGCTTCTGATGCCAGCAAAAGCCCTGCCTTCAAACACATAAGTGACCAGCTTTGACTCGATTCATTGAAGGGCAGCAGCCTTCATATATAGTGGCTCATTAGAAAACATCAGCATTTCAGCTTTTTTATCCAATTAAAAACAGCTGGCACTAGGGTGATCCAGCTGGCAGCCTATGGCTCCATACCTAAGTTGTGGAATGGCTGCACCCGTGGCTGTCTCAGCAGAGACCAAGAGCAGCTGCTAGAGCAGTGCTGAAGGCTGAGCACCTCTGCTGCATCCCTGCCCGGCTAAGGGTTTCTAGACATCCCCTGGAAGCAGGACTGCTGCCCTGGGCACAGCTGGAGGCTCAGAGGGTGGACATCTCTTCCTCCTGACTTACAGCAGGGAAACATGGGCTAAGGATGGCGCACCAGCTACCCAGAAGTTTGGGGTTTGCCCTGTGTGAAGTAGCTGGAAATCTGTTGTCTCTTAGAAGCCAATCTCCTGTTGAGGGTCACCAACATTGTACTGGAAGCACTGGAAAAATTTTTAAATTATCTTGCAAGACAGAAACGACTTGGCAGGAGGATTTCATTTTGTACACTTAGCTCTCTCTAGCAATTTCTGCCACAGAATTTGTACTCTTCCCTGTTGACTCCTCAGTGTGGTACAGAGTAGGAATACACCATGACCTTCATCAGAATAAGAAGTACCATTAATACAAGTCCTGTTCTTTCTCTGCTTTCCTCACAGAGTTAAGTGAGGCACAGGAATCATCAAATTAAATGGCTGGGTCAGCTTAATGTAATAAATCTATTAGTTCATATCATCATATATTTGATTTATACTACCCCAGACAATTACTAGCATGTCATTTCTTTGTTTAGGGATTTTTAATTTGAAAGTGTTCTAATCCTTAGTGTCAGCTGTTCCTGGTGGGTGATGACATATCTACTGTGAGTGAAACATTCTGATGACATATAGAGTGTAGGAATCAAATGTCATAAGCATAAATATTTAAGCAATAAGACATGACAGGTAGAGCATTTCTTGGCGATTATCACACACCTCGGGTGGTGTTATGACGAGGCATTTGTCCAAAGGCCAACTGACTTTAACACACTAAAAGTAGCATGATTGCCTGGAAATGTGCTACTTGAAGTGTCTTATTGACATTTTTCCCTTCTCTTGACGATTTCTTCATTTTCCAGTGGGAGCCCTAAGGAATTACCATTTCCTTCCTCCAAGACAGGGAAAGATTATACTTCCAAAAGATCTGAGCACCTGAAACTACGTGGAAAGGGAGCCTGAGAGAAGATGGACCTAAACCTTAACAGAAGACATTCAGTGCCCACATTCACAGTCTGAATGAGGCTTTGAAACAGCAGGTCTGCCATTTCCTACCACAATAGTTCTTTCTGAATCAAGAAGACATAGTCAGCATGGCAATGAGGAGCAGAGTAATTTCTTTAGCAACGATCAAGCTACAGACAATATTTGAGGAGAAAACACTGCATCGTCTTCATTTAGAAGATGCTTTCTATAGTTCCTTGCTCTGGTTTAGTAGCATTACCTTTTCTATGAATGATATAAGGCTATGCTGTGAAAAACAGCATGGTTAGTCATCACTGAAAGCATATCAAATACATACTTAATCCTCAAAGTTACAGCTTCAGTTCAATCCATCCAATACTGCTGAAAGCCACATTGAGATAAGCCAGCCTAATGTCACTACAAGAAACTAGATCATTCATAACTCTGGAGCTCAAGTCCCAGGACTTGGTTCATTTCTGTCTGAACTGGATTATGTTAAATAGAACATTATACACAAAAATAAATGTTGTGAATCTTCAGTGCCTCTGGTAATTTTTTCCTATTTGCTTGCCGTGAAAGACAGGAAACATATGGAGGAATTTCCCAATTTGGCCAGGTCTGCACCATCCGAGGTGATTTCTCTTGTGATCACAATACCTCACCTTTTTGCATAAATACTTGGCTGGGCTTAATACAAATAGGTGGAAGAATATATATACACATCTAGTACATCTCACTGAGGAAAACAATGGGCCACATTCACGGTATGAAATTAAGAGTTGCAATGAAAATTTTAGGCATAACTGACTCCCTCAGCAACTCAATTCCTTGGCAATGTGCAAGGAGAACCCGGTTTTAATTTCATAGATATCTAAATCATGCTTGACTTTTGGTTTTGAATTGGAAGGAAAATACCACATCTTTTTCTTTTACCCCCACCAACCACAGAGCTCACTGAAATAATAAAGAGTAATGGCAGTAGCCATGACAGCATTTGCCTGCTCCAGATGAGAACTGATGTTTCTATGGAGGGCTTTCTGCCTAGTGCTAAGGCAAACCCCTTTTTTTGTGAAGAAAGAGCCATTCTCTCTGGTCTGGCTGCAAATCTCCCACTCTTCCTCCCTCAGCTGTAGCTCCACAGCAGCTTCAGCACCAAGGTTCAGGTTTGTTCCTCAGCCTACAAAAACCAGCAGTTGCACTCAGCCTTAGTAGCATTTAACATTCAAATCACAGGAAGGCCAACGGGACCATCTCATGGAATAAAGTAACAGAAAAATTCAGAGATGGAAAAGACACCGGCAAAGTTTTCTTTGTGATCATTGTTTAACACTGTAAGTAATGAAATATTAATGAAAGTATGCTACTTTCATTTTGTGAGCAATTTAATTCAATTAAAAATAAATGGATCTCCTTGGATCAGTGGATATACTGATATTCAGCACTGCCCTTAACTTAGTTTCAACAGCATTTAAACCCAGCGCAGCACAAGTACAGCTACTGAAACATAGCCCCCAGCTACCATCATTAACTCTTTAAGTCCCAGCGGCACGATTCTGTCACCCTGCTGAACCAACACAGCCTCTCCCCGGGAGTATTGGCTGTGCAGTTTAACTTGCAGGAGCAGTCATTTATACCCACTGTGTTAGCAAAGATATCTTGCACTGGGGCACTGTTTTCTTGAAAGGAAGTAATTTCAGAAAGACTTAGCAGGCCTGCATGGGCCTGAATCTGCTAGCATGCCGTGATCTGGTTAAGTAATATATCTGGGAACTTCATGTCACATAATGTAGAACTATTCTTTTATTGCGCTGAAAGAGCTGTTTTAGATTCCCTCTGAGCCCATAGGCCATGTCTTTCTGATAATAAGAGTGTTATCAATGCTTTAATATGGAACTCAAATCTCTGCATGAGAGAGCATCTAAGAGCTATTACTCAGTGCTGAAAGCAAAACCCAACTGTTCTGAATGGGGAGGAAAATGCCAATCTGTTGACAAAAAGTTAAACAGAGGTGAAGTCTAAACTCTGGCCAACATTTTACGGCCTTAGTGCATTGTTAACTTTTCAACTTATCTGTCAGGAATAGGAAACTAATGTTTAAAAACAATGTATTGCTTTTACAAGCAAGGTCAGCATTTGTTAGATTTCAGGGTTATGCTGAGCATATCCAGCCAGAGCTACACAGAAAGAATTGCTTCAGCACCCATGGGCTGCGGTTTTCCAAAAGTTAAAATGTACAAACCAATTTCATTCCCATTTTTTCCACGCAGGAGCTCTGCTCTGGCATTTTTGTTCAGGCTCTGTTTTCATGTGTGGTAGCACTGGCTGGAGGTTAATATCTCTCAGAAGGGGCTGTGGAACAAACCTTAGGTCAGAGAAGTGGCTGCTGCATTTTGCTTTTGGGGGAGCTCGGGTTCAGGGTCACTCTGCTCTCTTCCAGGGGCGAGGTCCAGATTTGTGCGTCTGCCCCTTGGACAATGCCAGGCTTTGTTCGAGCAGCAAAGCATCCTTGCTCAGCCATGCAGTTCCCAAGGAGCTGTGTAGGTAAGATAATACAGGGGAAGTGGAACAGAGAGTCATTCTCTGTGAGAGAGAGACAGAGATCTTGTTCAGAAAATGTGGCTCAAGGGTGTTTTCCCTATATGCTTTTATATTAAATAATCCCACCTCGTACACTCAGAAAGGATTTGATCCATGAAGCACCTGTATGGACTAGCAGATCGTGGTGTCATCAGAAACAATCTGTTTGCAACGTCCACTGCACAGTAAACTGGCCAATGACAGAGAAAAAATTAGTTTAATGCAAAACAAAGAGCTTCTAAAATATGTGCAGTGTGCGTTGCCACATTCATGAATTTGCTTTCCTGACAGATACATCCCCTCTCTTTCCTTAGTGGTAAACAGGTGGGCAAGACTTAGCCTTTTTGTGCAAGCAGTAAAGAACAGCATGAATGCCACTTTAGGTGAATTTGGGTGGAAATCCCAGTAACAGAGGGGTATTTTTTATCATTCACATTGAAATGAAATTTATTCGTCATAGGATTAAGAATATTTGTGGATTATATGCAAATATGCAAAAGTTGCTTCTGTGAAAAAAAACCACAACATAGTATTATTTACGTGATCAATCCCATAATAGAGCTGAGAAATTGCAAATACTCAAAAACGACCAGCTTTTGAACAAGTTGTAGACCCAGGTTTGCTTACAAAAAATAATACTTAAATACAAGTATAAAAGCCACATACCAACAAAAAGGGGCAACAGGTCTCATAAACAGTCTGGGATGAATTATTTGACCAGTTCTACTTTAAGTATATTTTGTACCTTCTGCTCCATGCACTTGGAGACTTCCCAGCTTGTCTAAGCAAATGAGAGCCCTCAAGGCTCATTAGGGCTATTTACACAGTTCTTAACTGGAAAAAAATAGATCTAAAACAATGAATAAATAAATAAACTGATGTGGGGTATGAAAGGGAAGTCATGCTTAAAATCAATTTCCAAGTTTGCTATCAACATGGACTTCCCTGGATCTACTTAAAAAAAATAGCCATCGGGAGAAAAAGAAAGAAATGGCGAAAAGGAAAAAAAAAAAAAAAAGGGAAAAACCATAAGAGTTAAGGCTAGTGTTCATGATAAATCAGAGATACTGGAGTCTGTAAAAAACCCATAAATACAACTCAGGGAAGAAGAGAATCTCAAGACCTGTAATTCAGTCTTGACTCTCCATAGGCAGCCATTTTTCTGATCTTCTGCTCATCATTTGTAAAATAAATGTAATGGCACCTTCTTTTTCCCCCAGGTTATTGGTTCTATTTCTCTAGGTATGGGATATCTCTTACTGTGGATGTACACTTGTGTGGTTATTAAGGGAGAGAGACAGGGACTCTTATTACATGGGACTAGAGGAGCATTTACAATCATATTGATCTCCCAGACATGCAGGTGCAACTACTCATGGCCAGCCAGTTCCTGCCATCCATATACACATGTTCCTTTGAATGGCAGATTGTACCTACCCACCCACCCCAAAATAACATCTCTCTGATTAGCATAGCACCTGGGCTATCCACATTTTCCAGCGCTGAGCCACTTCTTGGAAAGCAGGGCCTGGCTTCTGGAAAAGGGAGGGAAAAAAATGTATATTGCAATAGAGGTTATAAATTGCCAAGTGGCCAATTCAACTGATGCACGTGAAAGGAAAGGATCTTCTCATCACATTTCTCCCCAGACCCTGCGATCCTGTCAGCAGAAAATGGGGTCCTTCTAAGCCCAAAGCAGGTTTCAGTCTGTCCTGTTGTATGTTTCCTTCTAAGCACATTGCTTCAGTCTGTGCCCATGCTCTCTTCAGACTTCTATCACTATCAAAGGTTGACTTTCTGCATTGCCTCTGTACTGACACTTGTCCAGATTGACCAGCATAGGCATCAGACAGCAGACACCACCATAATAAAACAGTTCTGTTTTTCCAGCAGTCCTTTGCTTCAGTGATAGGATGCCCATTTGTTCTGCTTCTGCTTACTTTAGCAGTGCTTACCTGGCATATCCATTGGTCAGCTACCTATTTCTAATCTTCTTTACTGATACAATAGGATGAACAGAAAAGGAAGTTTTCAAACGCCCTTCCTGGCTTTTTCAGCCCAGCAAGAATGAGTTGCTCCAAAAAGAGAGCTCTAAACTGGTCCCTTTACATCTTGGAAGGCTGAACTGAAGGCCGAGGAGGAAGCATTTTGTGGTCAGCGGCGCCACAGCTGCATTCTCAGCTCTGGTGGTCTCAGATGCACAATCAGCTTCAGCTGAATCAAGACGAATCATGCATGCAAACCCAAACGAAAAGCCAGTCTTGCATCCATGGTGTGGGCTCTGCATTGCAGCCAAGATATATATTTCTGAGCAAGATAAAAGTTAGAACAGACTTTCAAATCATAATCCCATCAAGTAGAGCTGACTAACTGAACAACATGTGCTTGCGGCATTCAAGATTATGCACAAATATTCTCCAGAGCTGCAACATGTAGGCTAAGCATTAGAAGCTCTTTCTTGAGGTTTCATCCAGTCTTCAACACCGTATTTTTTAAAAATTCACGAATTTCCAATAGCGTGTGAATAACAGGATACAAATATAACATTGTTCAGCATTAACTATTAAACATGGCCTGCAGCTGTACTACCTGGGGCTCTGATCTTGACAGCTCTCACAAGCTACAAAAGACTTGACTCTGGCCAGAACTTGGACAAAAATCCCCTAAGGAAAATATAAATGCTACTAATTTTTGCAATTCAGTCAGAGTTTGTAGTGTTTGCAGAGTGTTGTAACTTAAGGCTTTTATAGGCTCTTTCACTTCTTGGGGCAAGGGTGTTACCTGCCACGTTCCTCCTCAGTTATGAAATGACTTCCCACTTCTCTGAATTCCCCTCTATGACTTCCACATGACATTCAAATTTCCATGGCTAAATTATCAGGTACTGTGGCTGTGTGATCTCAAACAGTTGCTGCTTTTCACTCCAAAGGTAACTGCATTTCCACAGAGGGTAAATCACTTCCTATAGATGTAAAGTCTATAATAAATTGCTTGGGATCCTTTTATGCATGAAACACTGCTTTTAATATAGTACAAGAATTCAAATAACAAATATGTGAGTCAAAGATGGCAATAAGAAAAATCTCTGGTTTTTGCCATCTATTTCTCTGTCTTACCCCTTCCCACAAAAACCACAATTTGAACACATCTGCAGAGTTAGATACAGGGCTTCACCTTCATATAATCTGACAGGTGGAAGTGGTTTTCCCTCCAAATAACCCCTTCAAAACCTTTCGAGCTTCACATCTGGTTCCTCACAGAGTCTTCAGTGGGAGAAGCGACACTCAAACCCTTTCCTTCATTGACAGTGATTCTTTCTTCGGCTTCTCTTCCCTTACCTGGGCTTGTGGTGAAAACTCCCTGGGACTGCTCTAAGGAAATTCTGTTATGTTCTGACATTTACCAGGTGACAACAAGGTCGGGTCAGGTGTTTAATACCCAGGTCTTTGCATGTAATTATCAGGTAGTATTACAGGTAGCTGTGGCTCAGCACATTTTGAAGGGTTATGATGAAGCAGCTCCTTTACTTGTCTAAGCTTTTTCTCAGTAAGATTTTTAAAGAGGCAGGTGGAATTTTATTCCTAATTCTATGCCTCTCATGGTCAAACTTGGAGGTTGCCTTTTGTGCAACTAAAAATTGTGAATAAGCAATGAGTGGGTTTGTTAGCCCAGAAAGGTGATAGTCAATAATATCTGTCAGTGGTAAGATATTCTATGAAGTTTTGATATTTGCCACCAGATTTCTTCTCTGATGTTAGCAGATCAATCCCCGTTCTCTAAATCTTCTTAAAACCTCAAACGAGTGCTGCTTTCAACTCTTGAAAGAAAAAGCTATTCACTTTCTGGTTTTTTCTTCTATGCCCAGAAAACAGTCCAACAGAAGCTTCTTAAATCAACGAGAAGCTTCACTTGGGATTAGAGTATCAGCCGGTGGATCTGACCAGACCGGAGTTAAATTACATTTCAAAACAACATTTTAAATACTACAATCACCATTTCTGAGTCTGTTCGCACGTATTTCGGTCTGTTTGGTTGTCTTTTAAGCTCAAAACCTTGCCGTCGCCGCAAAGTTGCCGTCTTAAGTGTAAATCTAATCTCAATATTTTCCAACAGAGGGGAAAAGAAGAAGAAGGAG
>VZTE01001498.1:950856-975895 GCA_013397775.1 Eulacestoma nigropectus
GGGGGGGAGGGGGGGTGCCTTTTCTCTGTTTCAGAATAGACATTTCAAAATTTGCCTTAGAAGGGAGGTTTGTAGAGGGAAATCATGGCATTTGGTTTAATGGACCTGACAAGAAAGGTTCTGGCTTTCCCCTTTCCCAGGATACCCAGCCTCCTCACCCCCACCTGGCTTTTGCAGCTCCCGGCCTTGTGCTGAGGGGCCTGTAGGCTTTAGGGCTGTCGAACCTGAAGCAAGCGTCCTTGGAGCTGAGGGTCAGGAGGAATCCAGCTCCAGAGCGGTCCAAGTGATGGAGGAGCCCTGGATCTGTGGCCCCTGGAAGCCCAGCAGGTGAAGTGAGGGAAAGGGTACTGGCAGGCGGGCAGGCTTTCCGGGGAACCTTCGCCTGCGTTCTGCGGGCAGGGCCCCAAACCTGCCTGGCTCCAAGAAACGCTCTGGTTCCAGCAATTTGGCTTTTTCTGACAAAGATTTCTTCCATCTGAGAATTCCTGTCTGGCTCTCAGAGCTGTACCCTCAGAGCTTCAGGGGTGACCTCTGATTTGGGCCTTTGGGTGTATAATTAGCTTCTTCATGGTGGTACACATGATAACCAGGTCTGCAGATGAGGAAAAGGACTTCTGTGTAGGCAAATAATGGGGGCTCTGTGCCCTCTCTTCTGATGGTGATCAGCATCAAACACAGGACATAAGATTAAATAAACCAACTGTTTTTCTGCTTTGGTATTGACAATTCATATTTGCTACCTATTAAACTCAAAAATAAAGCACCCTGAAAACACACAGAATTTATCAGGTAACGCTGCACTTTGTGAATCCCTGAAGGAAGGACATACCCACTTTTCTTCCTCCACACGGATCATCTTCAGAAAGTTTTGGTTTAAATCTTCATTTTTTAGTTCCATTCATTTTTTTTATTTTTCCTTTTTCTCCTCTTAAAGTCACCTTGGGTGACAGATGTCACTAGGCCTCAAAAGGGCCGCTTGGATAAATCAGTAAATAATATTCATTAAATAGTATGTGGCAGCATACCCCACTTTTCTTTTTATCTGTTCTAACAATACCAAATTCCTCATCCCTGAGGCTCACATAAAGCCCACGACAGAGGGTTCACATTCAAACTCCAATCAGCAATTCACAAACTAACAGAGAATGATCTAGCTGATTTCACTAGGGACCTCCATATGGTGATGAAATTTATTCTGAGCCATGTTTAGGTTTTGTAGTTGTGGGCACCATACACAAACCCTGAGAGAAACGGACATTTTTAAAGCTGAGCTGGGAATTTACTAATACAGTTCCCACTGAAATAAATGGATGCCATTTGCCCTCAGAATCTCAGTCATCCTAGAAGTCAGAGAGAGTCCTCTATACTGAATATTTGTTTTTCAATCAAAATTAGGATAATCTCTTTCAGCTTTTTGAGTCTACAACAATTTCCCAAGATACATTTCTTTAGACAGTACTTGTGCTGTTATATCCTGGAGGTGGATACATCATCTCCAGCTGTAATATTTTTAACCTATAAGTTGTTCAGTTGGATTCAATTTTCAAAAAGGTTTAATAAGAAACTTATATTCCCAAACTCTTTGAAGCACGTAACAAATATACTATTTTATAGTATGGTATGGGTCACAAGTTTTTGTAGCTAGTTTTCAAAAGAAAGTAATACTCCAGATATATTCTATCTTTTCTCCCTACAGTTTGAGAAATGGATTGGTTTTTTCCTTTAATTTTTGCCTGTTTAAGTACAGGACTGGGGTTGTTTTTTTCTGTATTTTTCCCTTCAGACAGCATATTTTCCTGATGGAACTCCCCTCCCCCCAATACACAATGTGCTTTTCTGATTTACCAGCTCTAGCATTTTCTCAACAATCATGTGAGCAAGAGCAAGGACTGAATATTTTTAGACACTAGAACTAAGCAGATGGCAAAGGATGTAGAAGATCAATAACTAGTTTTTGTAAAGATTGCATTTCTGCTTATTTCAGTGTATTTCAAAATGCAACAGGAAGAATGTAAGACTTCATAGAATGAAACGTGAGGAAGCTGCTCTTGCCTGTGTGCCTTGTACGAAAACATTTTTCCAGCCGTTCTTTGAAAGCAAGCCATACACTTGCTCCAGCTTTAATTGTGAACTCTCATTTGTTAATTTAATTGTACTCATGTTGCTGTTTGGTAAAAGGTCTCGGACAGATGTGTGCTCATCTGACATTCTTCCAAGCATGTCTGCATGGTCAAACTTGAAAGGTTTTTGGGAGCTGAAAGTCATCCCATCAGGAACCTGAAACAACACCATCTGCTTTAGGTGACTAAGCACATGTCAAGAATAGCCATCTCCCTCCTTCTGGGCTCGAGCCTCCATGCTCCCTTGGGCTTTTGCTGTGGAGCAGCTGCCCTTCAGAGGTGCAGAGGAAGTGGAAATCATAAAACAAGTCTTGGCCACAACACAGTTTTCACTGCTACTTCAGGAGCCTGAGGGCTTAACTGGAAACAGGGTGGAATCAGGCAGATGCTCCAAAGCTGGCAGCACAATGCTGGAAACGGACGCTCCTGGCCCAAAGCAGGGAGACTTAGCAGGAGAAACCAGTGTCTTGTTTGGTGACCTTGAGTAAGTCTCTCCACCCTTCTTCACCATCATGTCTCAGCTGCAGAATGGGGCAGCGCAGCCTCATTTTTGTTCCTCCTTTCCCTTACAAACAGCAAGGCTCACGGGGCCAGCGCTGGGTCTATGTCCCTGCAATATTAGCCCTCAAGCACTAAGTAGAATTAGGAAGGCCAGCAGTTGACAAATGTTGACACAAGTCCCCTAAAGTCATTAAGACAGAGTTCACATTATCAAGAGTGTTCTCAGACACTACCTGTGGGGCTGTGGGACTGCAGAGCAGGCACATCTCACCCTTCAGCAGGATCTGCTGCAAGCCTGGTGTAAGCAGCTAAATGCGGGAGACAAAAAGGTTGGGAGGCAAGCAGATCCTGCTGCAGCTTTTCATCCCCAGCTGCTGACCTTTCCAGTCCAGCAGCTTCTGTTCATTACTGGGAATGCCTGCACCATGCTGACGAGGAGGAACTGACTGGGAGCACGTCACACATTTCCCTGGACTTGAACCAGAGCTGTCCCTAAAACTGGGCAATGAGCATCGGGCCAAAGAAGACCAAGACACAGTTTGAAGATCTGTTTTCGACAGAGACAAGGCAGCTGAGGTTTGCGTGGCAGTTTTAAGGCTTGCAACACCCTCAAGCTCTTTGTGCTTGGCACTGGCAAGGCAAGTGTCCCACAGCTGCCATCGTAGTCAGCAAGGGCCGGGGCACTGGAGGGCTGGGACCAGCGAGGCTCCTCATCTGCGCAGGAGGTCAGGAGGAGACACATGGGGCAAGGTGGAGATGCTTCCTCACACCAACCTTAAAGAGCTGCTGTCGCGTTTCCAACTTCCAGCCAGATCCTCACCACCCAGAGGGGGCCCCACTAAGTGTGTCGGTGTTGTCTCTAGCAGCTGTCCCTTCTACCCGAGCAGTGTCAGCCTTGGAGCCAGGCCAGCAGCTACGTGTGGAAGCTGTTCCCTCCTCCAACCTTCTGGACCTCAGGCAAAAGAGCTACTAAATGAGCCATACTGACACCAATACTGCAATCAATTTGTTAATAAGGATCAGAGACAGACTCTGCTGCTGGGAGGAGGAGGCGAGGGGAAAGGAGATCATTATTTTTAATTTAAATAAATCAATATGTTAATAGGGGAAAGGATGCACCCTGCACAAGGATGGTGAAAGGGGGAAGGCAAATGAGTACAGCTATCCTCTTTTTTTTTTTTTTTTTTTTTTTTTGGAGTAGGAGAGAGGGAAGGGGCATATAGCTTGGCATTAGGGTTTTTTTTTTTAAAAGAAAATTATTTAATATAAAAAGAGTGGGAATAGACAATTTTAAAAGTCCTGTAACAGCAAATAACTAATTATACCCGTCTAAGACTCAGAAGCATGCCTGGCTCTTTTCTTTCTTTAAAACAAATTAAAGAAAAAGGAATGCTTGATTCCCAGGAGGGCTTATCTAAGGCCTCTCATCTCTAATACACATCTAAAGGGACAGGGAAAATATCTTTTATCACTTAAATCTCCCTGAAATTTAAGACCAGCTGGGAATTTTTTTATGTGGATATGATTCATTAAATTCATATCATTCCAAAGAAACCTTCCTGCCGGTTTATCTTTGCCACTGCAGTCATCTCTCCAGAAAAGCACAGTTTCACAAATGTTGTCTACCTGGACAGCTCAATTTTTGGCTGAAGGTTACATTTCATTCGGAAACTATGGAACTGGCCCCACATTTTTCTTTTCAGGGAACTGGTATTTGCAAATCATTCTTGAAGTCAACTTTTTCCCCTCTGCTGAGACAATAGGAAAATCCTGCACCACCGTACTGCTTCCATTAGGCTTCTCAGTCCTGAGAGGTGGAGGGGTTTTATTTTCACGCTACATTTCAATATTTATGCATTGTACTGGTGGGTTTAGACTCTTTGATCAAATATAGGTACGGGTGCTCTGAAGGCTGGACTCTGAGAACTGGCTCGGAGAGCAGCCGCATCCAGCTTCCGCTGGGATCAAATGCAGCAAGTTTGTATTTCAGCAACCCTTAGAGCCGCTCCACGGTGCGCTGATGTACGAGCTGATAAATAGAGGGTTGCGGCGTAGTGAATATTCCCACACAACGTGCAGCCGCTGGAGCGCTCCGTGGAGTTCTCGCAGGGAGGAAAATGTATGTTTTACATAATGAGCTCCTTCGCATGTGGTGCCACAAAAGTTACTAGGGAGACAGTCTGTCTTGGGCGCACGGAAAAACAAAGGGAAGTTCACGTGGCAAGATCGCTCCTCGCCCGGCTCCGTCTTGCAGCCAATGCGGAGGGTGGGGAGGCACTTCCAAGGGCGAGAGTTTGAAAAGCGGAGCTGAGCCGGGGCGCCCAGGCAGCGAGGAGCGGGAGGCTTAGGGGAGAGGTCAGGCAGAGGGCAGGGTGGATCGAGTTCAGGGGCGGCTGTGGAAGAAAGGACGGCCGGCCCCGCCAGATGCTGCCGGCGCTGCTCGGCGCGCCTCGCGGGGCACGTGAGTGCCATGGTGATGGGTGCGCTCCCTCATCCCGGATAAAGCGTCCCTGCCGTGCCGGGATCCAGCCAGGGCAGAGGGGCCGTGTCCCAGCACACACCAGCCCTCCGAGCCAGATTGCACCCAACATCTGTGAAAAGAAAAATAACTGCAAGCCAATGTACAGAAGTAAGCAACCCTGAACTCCCTGAATTCATCCCAGGGTACAAGAGGAAACAGTTTTCACCCTGGGATTTTTCTTTTCCCTTATTCACCAGGCAGACACGGCTCCGCCTTTTGAAAACCTCTGTAGGACGTGGCTGAGAGTAGAAATCTGCCCCTGGACTCCCCGTTTTGAATTCTTCTTTCCCCCAGCAGGTACCTGGGCACGTCAAGCTTTGGTGTTAACCTGGGCAAAAGTATCATATTTCCTGTTTTGCCCTGGAGGAACTCACTACTTTCCTGCATTTTAGTCGCACTTATTACTCAAAGATTTAGCGTTATATTTCTAAGGTTCAGAAAATCCAAGTAATACAAATACTCTTTGTTAGTAAAGGCTGTATTATCTTTTTTAGATATAGACACAGCCCTTAGATTCAGATTAGGGCTTCTACCATATTTCCAAAATCCTCACAGACGTCCACTACCTTGAACACAGTGAATGTGATTAAAAGTATCATCTCTTCTTGCCAGACTCCTGTGGGAGTATCAGATCTAAACTAGATTATTAGACTAAAATCCTGCTTTTCAATTCAACCCAAGTTAGCAGTTGGGATCCTCTGGTTACAATTTGGAGCAATCATCAGCATTTAGAGGCCAGATTCGTACAGGAATCACCAGCAAGAGCTCACACCACGGATTTACTTTAGTCTTGCAGCTTCTACATGTGATACAGCTCTCTGTCGGTCTCCAAATGCAGCCAGTAATATGAGCGACTAACCTTCACTAAATATTCATAGATTACCAGTTTTAAAAGCCTAGAAAAGCAAGAAAAATTCTCCTGGTTGAACACTTCTCAAATTAAAAAACATCTTTCTTATTCAGTAAATGTTTTTGCTTTAGGACTTCATGCCATCATCACAAGAACAGTTTTACCAGTGGGCAATGTTTTGCTGCTGCCTTCAGACCGGCAATTAGAACAACTAACAGACAGTTCAGACAATAGCCAATTTATGTGCAGAAAGGGAATTTGCATTTCTCTTTATATACCTTATGTTAAACATACACAGTATCATACAATAATTATCACCACATAAACAAAATGCAATTCTACGGTCTTCAGAGCAGTGACCTTTTGTTTTATTAGTGCACCTGCACAAAGGCTTTTAAGCTGTTTAAAATGTTTTGAGCCTCTTGTTCACAGCTTTTGAGTACTCTTGTTATACAATTACCAAATGATTGCATATATAAAATATTCAATGTGTAATTAACACGTATAATTAATGTATACACTAATAACATATACATTAAAATATTGTCACTAAATATTAAATTATATATTGTATATTATGCTTTATACATGATATTATAATCTTAAGTGATGTGTCATATATTGTGCATCTCATGGGGTTTTTTGCATATGTCTCTAAAGCCAGTATTTCATATTTCTCCACACATAGTCACACCTACGTATATGCATCTCTGTGCATTGTGCACACATACAACAGCACCATGTTATTAATTCATAGCTGTATTTGGGACTGCTGTTTTTTAAGCATATGGTTTAAAGGAATTTCCTTAAGACATATTCAGTAATTACATAAATGAAATAGGTTATGAAAGTCTACACTGGTATCAGGTGCTTTCTGTTAAGAAAAGTACTGTGAAGATAAGTATTAGTATCTGAGCCTAATTATTGGTGCTGAAAGTCATTTCATTTCAAACATCCTATTAACTAAAGTCCATACACAAAAATTATTGGCTGCTTGCACCAATCCCCATTATAAGACCTGGTGAAATCCCTTTGCAAAAAAAGGGAAGACTACAGCTTAAACCTTAAGTACTTCGATAAAAATATAAGATCAGTTTCATCCCAAAGTACAAATCCCAATCGCCATCTAAAACTGCCTGACCCTAAAATATATTCAGAGCTTGTTCTAATCACAGGAGATGTATTCTGAATAGGACAGCCCTCTATCATCTGCTAAGTCTCTTTAAGTCATCGTTTTCACTGTATCTGAAAAATTAATTCCTTCTCAGAAATATTCTCATCTTCTACTAAAAGAAAAAAAAAAAAGCTTTTTTGATGTAGAGTGACAGGATTATGAAGTGACCCTTCAGGTCAGAAGGAGACTTTTCCTTTTCTCATCAAGGAAATCAATTTCTAAGTCCAAGTCTCTTAAAATAATATATTCTTGTGGCACGCATACAGCTTTTTTTGATCTGCTATGAAAAGAATAAGAGGTAAAGAGGATCAGGGGTGGCGATGGAATATTATAATCTGCCACACTCACACATCAGCCTTTCACTAAGTAATTCCAGATAAATTGAGGATTTACATATTTAAGATTAAATGGGGAAAGAGTAGCGATGCATAAATAGAAGAATACAAAGATACAATTTAGGGAAGTTAACTCTTAAAAAAAATTTTACCTGATGTTTGATACCCTTCCACTGTCCCACCCCATATTTTTTAAAGCATGTAATGTTTATAAGGAAATAACCAGGATAATCTCTTTGAGATCAACTGAGCACAAACACAGATGCCTTAGGGTTTCTCTCCTCCACCCCTCCCACCTTCACTACTGAAAAAATACCAATTACCATGACAAGAAACAGTTAAATGCCTCCAAAGACACATACACACAGCAGATGGAAAACAGGAGGAAACCAGCTGGAAGTGTGTTTCCCTTAGAACTGTTTTTAACAGCCTGTGCACAAATAATGTCTCACTAATACGCAGATAAAAATAAAACATAAATATTTAAAAGGTGACTGGTCAAAGCAACAAGATGGCATTTGATATGGGAACTTTCCCTTTTTTACTCCCTTCCCTGTCCATACTCTGGGTAATTGTTCAGAGACATCCTGAACCAGGTCTCTGATTCAGGGAAGGTAACTTCAAGGCAAAAAGCTCTGCTGCTGGCCGTAACCTCTTGTGGCATCATTTGCAAGGCACACGGGCTTCCCTTGTTTTTTATTACTCACCTATTCAGCCTTTGCCTTTATGTTGAGCTTCCTGCGTGGAGGGCGTCCCAACACTGCCCAGCTGAGCTCCAGGAGCAGTTGTTCACAGCAGCACAAGACAAGGAGGCCAGCCCTTTACAAAATTCCTTCTGCTCTTGGGTGCTTAAGCAGAAGCATTTTAAAGGAACTCCTTTTTCAGAAACTACTAAGCACTTTCTGATAATCTGGATATTTTTAAGACATCCAACAGATCTCTGTAATCCATATTTACCACCAAACATCTTGATCTGACCCCCTGGAGTCCAGACAGTACTTGTACTCCTGTGACTTTGCCATTAGGGAGAGCAAAATCAGTGGAGATGGGGAGAGATGGAGATGTCTGTGTCCCTTTCTAGCTGAAGCAATGAAAGCAAGGACAGGAGCAAGCATAGGCATTGTTTGTAAGAAATATGAGGGACTTCCAGAAGTATAACTGGGGCAAAGGCAGCTGCAGGGGGCAATGGAGAAGGGAAGCCCACAGTTCTTCCCTAGAATTCCCCAAGCCAGAAGCTTGTGTGATATATCCTGCTTGTCCTGTCTTTGATCTTAACAACTGTTATCACCAGGTAGAACAATTTTAAGTAGAGTAGATGGGTTGTCTGCCATTTATTTAGATCCCTTCCTTGACAGTTCCTTCTCCATTGATTCTCGTTAGGCAGCCCTCTCATACTCACCAGGAATTCAGCAAAGCAGATCCTTAGCTGGTGTTAATTGGTCTAAGTCCATTTACTTCAAAGAAGCTCCTCAAACTTACAGCGCCCAGAAATTTGACCCAGTTTCACTTCTCTACATAATGTGGTCTATTGATGGAAGAACAGATATATTCCTTCTGCTCTGGCTCTTAAGTGTTAAGTCATTGCACACATTTTTGAGAATCCAAGAAATCTGGATTTTTTGGAGCAAATAAATCCCGAGCATGATGACTTACTCAAAGAAGCTGGAAGCTCTGGAACATAAGGCAGAAAATAAACAGGGGTTCATGCTGGTCTACCCAAAGGCTGAAAGAACTAGAAAATCCTCTCCTGATACATCCAGATGACAGCAGAAGACAGGTGAACACACGAACACCTGCAGAAATCTTGGCCTGAATGACCTGAGACCACCAAACACACTCTTTAGACAACTGGTTAAACAAGTAATCAAGAGGGATTTAGCCCAAATAAGACTTTACTGATTTGGACCAGTAAGAGATGGATGCATGTAGTCTGATCATTCAAGGTAAAAGAGAGGATGTTATTTTATTTAATTTTTTTTTGTTAATAAATTTTTACAGCTCTTTTCACACCCCTTCAGAACAAAGAGAGGTGAGTGAGTCCTGGCCAACACTGCTCTCTCTTTAGGAACAGCCCTGGCTTGATTGCAGAGGGTGGCTGTACCACAGGCAGAGCTGCTAAGGCAGTGGGGGGTAAGCAAGAAGGACAAGTAACTGCTGATCTCTGAGGCAAAGATGGGAAGAGAATGGTCTTACTCAGATGGCATCACAAGGTTCGCCAGTTAAGGAGGAGCACTTTTCAGAAGCTTTTCCTGTTAAAATTCTGGCAGCACATCACTTGGCTTTACCAGAATATTAAACACAATTTTAAAGTTGTTGTTTTTTAGTGATCAATTTCCTTGTTGAAAATCTACAGAAAAAGAAAGGTCTGTTTCCTCTGATGTTTCTTTCCCTCCATGAATGAACTATGCTTTTGTCTGTTTTTATTTTTGTAATGCCATATTTATACCTAACACCTTCAAACACATATTATTTTAGAGATCTGATACCATCTAGTGTTATTGCTGGCTTTTCACATCTTAAACTTATCAAGTAACCACAGTCAGCAACATGTCAGAATTCATCACTACATCACGTCAGTAACAAAATAAAACCTGCTTCCCACCCAATATCTATATTTACACATCCCACAGGTGGGTGAAATTTGCAGTTCATCTAGGAAATTTACTCTTCTTTAATCTCTGGAAATTAGTTTGTCTGTGTGTATACGTATCATTATCATCTAGTGCTTTGCCACTGATTTATTTCAGCCTCTGTAGAAAATAGCCTGGGATTACTAATAACAAACACAAGTGTTTATAAACAGCCTTTATACACTCTTGGGCAGGCCAAAGTCAAGGGTGCATTTACTTCAAACCAACCAACATTTTACTCCATTCTTCAGGGAATTAGATGAGATTTCAGTTTGCAAGTACTAGAGACTGGTGCAAAGTCTTCCTAAATATTCATAGTTACTGAAAGCTGGTGCTGTCCAGGAGGGGGATGCTTATATGATTTCATACTATAAGGGGACAAGACCACCAAGAAGAG
Source organism: Eulacestoma nigropectus (assembly GCA_013397775.1). Classification (NCBI taxonomy): domain Eukaryota; kingdom Metazoa; phylum Chordata; class Aves; order Passeriformes; genus Eulacestoma; species Eulacestoma nigropectus. The sequence goes on from VZTE01001498.1 coordinate 961,385, forward strand.
CCAATCTCTGCAGGACAACAAAGTGGGTTCATCTGTTTGGGCATTTTAAAACACAAAGTGTTGCTGAACAAAAAATATGCAGAAACACAGTATTCATAAAGGTAAAAAAGAAAGAAAAGAACAGTGTGGATAGTCTGATAGAAAATGGTGGATTAGTATCCATGGAGATTCCTTTCTTCTCTGTATTCACCCAATATGCACAGGACGTTTGGTGATTTCTCCACAACATCCCACAAGTGCCTTAATCTGGGCAGACAGCAAACACCTCTCTAGCTAAAAGGGTAATTGGACTTCATGTCCCTTAGCTCAAGGCCTCTATTCCTGTGTAATTGGGATGGATGTCAGTTACAACAGTAATTTCTGCAGCAGGGCCACTTTGGAACCACACTGGTAGCCACTGACACTTTTAAGTCACTCAGCAACCTATTTTTTTAAAGGTATTTATTGCTACCCCTTGCAAACAATTTACTGCCTCTAAAGGAAATTATTCTTTAATGATTACATGGAATTCATTGGGAACAGGGGGAGGGGAGTTTATAATTTCGTAGCTTTGTGGAACATATTTTTTTAATTATTTTTTCAACACTGGGTTTCACTTGCTCACTTATGACTGTTGGCAGGGGGCACTAAATGCCTTTACACAATAAAGGTGTGTTAGACACTAAAGGTGTGGATTTCTGTGACGTTTACACATGCTAAATGCCTGGGGCTAGGAAACAGATACGTAGTCTTTGAGGAGCACTCTTTCAGGCAGACTTTTTCATTATACAGGCCATGTGAATGAGATCAGCTGAGAGGGAAATGCCCTTGTGTGTCTCCAATAAGAAGGCAAAGAGCAAAGAAAAGAGGGAGGAAGCCCATCTAGACAGGATTGCCTCTGAAAAAAGAGATGTTGGCATATGAATGTTATAAAATGATGCTACTGGAGAAACAATTCAGCAGATAGGAATTCCCACATGCCTCCTTTTCTTTTAAAATGCATGGTTAATTTACAAAACAACCACTAAAAGTTAGCACGTTTCATACACCACTGTCCACGCTTGGAACAGAACTCTGTTGAGCACTGAGTTAGATGAAGGACACCTGCAGGTCCCCAGAGCAGACCTGGCCACACCCTCTAGATAATTGCTGCACTGTCAATCAACAACTTCACCAAAATGGAAAGGGTTGTCAGAGCACACTGCAACCCACTTGGGTGTGGCCACATCCTTGTGGAAAGAGACATGAACTAAAATAACATGCTGCTAGTTTTAGGGAGCTCAGCTCCCAGGAACTCCAAAGAGGCTGGATCCAGCAGACAGGTGGTCCCAAGGCAGGGGGAGAGACTCTTTTGGATACATCTGTGCATTGGTACTACTTGTCCAGTGATCTTTAAGGGTTTCCTCAAGCCAATTAAACTACAGTGACAGAGAGGTTACAAGGACCAGAAAATGTCGATAAACAGAGGGGCAGTGACAGCCTCAGGACTGGCTGCTAATGAGAACTAGCAATACACGTCCCTACGCCCATTATCTAGGCACTGAATAACACTAGTAAGTGTGATATGACCCCAAATGTGGTCTTCCATCCCTCAGCTTAATTTCCCCTCTGATTTCCCTTTACTATCCTAGTTATACCTTTTTAGTCTCTGAGTAGTGCATGTCTCTATGGCTATTCTCATGCTCTCTGGAGAATGAGAAAGTGAGAGAATGCTGCATATGCAGCAGCTCTGTTGGAAAGTTTTCAAGAGGTAGGCTGTGAAAATAACATTTTTTCCTTTTCTATAGTAGCATTTTTCAAGGGCTAAGAACTGGCTTGGATATCATCATTTCTCACAAAAAAAAAGAAATGTTGACATGTCTTTATTTTGAAACAATGATTTACCAAAGAAAAAAGGAAAGAGCAGCTGTTTCTCACCCTTTGAAGAAAATCTGACTAAAGTATCTCATCTTTTTCGTTCTACTTTAAATGTCTAATTTTCATCTATACGACAAGAGGACTTAGAGAAACACCTCTTCTTTGTCCTAGAATTAGATACTTTTTTTAAGTGTTATTGTTCTGGCTGAAGTCTTGAGGAATTCCAAACCACAAAGTTCTCTCATGTGAACACAAGACTTCAGTGTCACCAGGGCATACAGCAAGAAACATATGTACAAAAGTTTTGTGACTGAACAATCTACCTCAGCTGATGTCTGAAAGTTGACAACATATGTATATTTTCTTCACTCTTGTAGCCCGTGAGGGCTTTTTGGTCTCAACTATTTTCTGTGTATAAATTAAACATATGATATAGCTGTATACTGAAATGCTTTCCTTGTGAAATGTTCATTGATGGACTGCAATAATTAGTTTCCTTTTACATAATTTCAGAAGGTAATTGTAAAAGCCCCCTCAATTTGACACTGATATAGCCTGGGTGCCTTTTATTAACCAAGCAAGTTCTTAAAGTATCCTTATTTTTACTGCTGCTACTATATTAGCAGCTGAAATGTGATTATACCTTTGAGATCCATCATGTCACCTATAGTTATCTGAAATGCTGTTCTCAATTCATTATGCACAGAAATAAAGATATAAATCCAGTCCTACGGTCTCATTTTATGTGACAGCTCTCAGTCATGTGGGAGATGTGTACCACAAAACTGCATTTATTATAAATCTATATTAAAAGCCTGTCCTGTATGAGCATGTGGATTAGAAAACTTGTTTCCTGACAATGTCTACAAATGCACAGTCCAATCTATATTCCTTGCCCTAATACAGATCTAATAAAAATGTTCACAAAACTCTTAAGGGTTAGCTGCCTTTCAATTTCTCCCCCTCAGGTACTTCCTTCCCAAGGGACTGGTTGTTTTAAAAACAAATCTACCTACGAGTCTTGTTTTTCCTAGAAAATCTCCAGATAAGCACAAGTTGAACTCGCTTTTTTTCATCAAAGCTATTCCTTTATATCTTTGACATTGGTTTTGTTCTTTTAAATTAGAGGGGAAATCTGTAAAGCTCTGAAACTGCAAAGGACTGAATTGCAGGTCTGTCTGGAAAAGGCCATGCTTTAAGGCAAAGCTTACAGCTCTGGAATTGAACAGGGACGCTCCCAGCTCCCGCCACACTTTCCAACCCACTGCATCAACAGCTCACTTGCCTGTGCACAGGTGTGGCCACCTCAGCTCTGGAACAGTCTGGTAATGTTAAGTCATATGTTGCATGGACGGGGTCAAGGGAGGAAAAGGGAAAGTGTTCCATTTTCCATAGCTTCCCACCACTTCCAAATTTAGAAGTGAGGCTGGGTGTATGGAAAAAAGGCATTACCTCCCACAACACACCTTGACTCTTATCTGTCATTAGGCCATCACGGTTCCAGCCATTTGGCTGTTACAGGCTTAGAAGCAACAAGAGTTTAATTACCCAGATACTCAGTGGGGGAATCTTCTGGGTTGTTGCAGTGCATGCAGAAAGAGCTGCTTTGAAATCATTTGAGCAATACACAGCACTCCCTGCGAGAGGCTCCCTGCTTTGCTGAATTGATGCAGACCCCTCTCCAAGGTAAGAAGCACATTTGCACGAGCTGGCAGAACCCACGTGAGAGCTCGGAGCTGCTCAGGGCTTTCTTGACATGTTTGCATAATTGTGGTTTTTCAGACCAAAAGAGGAAGGTAAACTTCATTCATGCCTGACCTGCTGGCCTTCACAGCTGGAACATGTTAGAATCACTTCTGGCACTGAAAAGGTTAATTGTCTCCTGCTGTGAGGTAGGAGTCTAGAAAAGGATACCACATTTGGTGGGAATTATAGTAAATGAGGTTTTCTTTATAGCACTGCTCATTCTCAACATGTTGAAAGGGCATTAGTTCACAGTCACTTTCTCTGGAATTATCAAATCTGCTCAGGAAGCCTTCATTAGGATATTAAACAAGACTTAATAAGTGAAAGTGATTTGCATCGCTGATAATCGTGCACATTAATCAAGCAAGCTTCTGTCTCTCCCTCTGCAATATGTTTCATGTTCCATTGTAAAGCCTCTTTAATTCTGTTGGGCTTCTTAAAAGGGAAACGTTACATTTAGAAAGCCATTTTTAAAATTATTTACTTAGCAAAGATCACTATAAATAATGTTCAACTCACTCCTCAGCTTTGACCATCTTAATAATTAATACTGAGGGGTTTGTATCAGGGATATGGACCAGATGTGTTCCCATTTATCAGATATAGATTGCACTTACTCTAATAAATGTGTTTTCATTCTGAGTAAGTTTTGAAACCAAATAACTGCATGTGACACTTTAATCTGAAGTCACAATTTTAGGCTAAGGCATTTATTTCTCATGCCATGGTGGACCATGCAAGGTTTCACTACATCATCCCACATACCAGAGTCCCCCTCGCAGTTCTTAATGAAATTGTGCGGTAAATATGCCCTTCTCTTTGGTAATTCCAAGGTAACTTTGCATGATTTATTCTTAGGGGCTGATGCCACTTCTGTAAAGCACAGCCAGCTAGGATGGCGTAAATAATCCTCACACTTCCGCAGCATCTCCCGCTCTCAGGATCCCACAAAGGTTTGTAAACAGGTTGAATTTTCACAACACCCGACAAGACAAGTCTTTTGCACCAGGCAAACCGACACTCAGGGCATAAGTATTTTTCCCTGCATCAGCAAATGCTTGAGAAAACAGAAGTAGACCCTTAAAAATTAGAATTAGCCCCTCTGATGCCCTTGCCACTAGCCTGCACTAAGCCAGTATTGGCTGCCCCCTCTAACATGACCCTACAAACACCATGAGGGCTCTGCACACTCATCAGTGCCACCTGCATATTGCACAGCCATGAGAATGAAAAAACCCCAACAAACCAATCTTGATATTACTGTTCTTCACCAAATGTCTCACCAAGGATAGCCTTAACGAAAATCATGTCACATGAATTAGAAACCAGCGTGAAAAATGTGTAGATATTGTTTGTAGTGCAACAGGAGGGGCTTTGGCTATAGTCTGTGAATATACAGAAGTGGCCAAAACCATAGTCTAAGCAAGGAATAACGCTGATGTCAGGATGAAGAAGCACATCATCTAAACAAGTTCACCAGTGGGGGTAACCTCTTTTCCACCAAAATGAGCTACAACAAGAAGGTTTATACATTTTTTTAGGAGTCCATGTGAGAGCCTGAGCAGCTATGATCATGTTTGGATATTTCTGATACGGCTATGATTTTGTTTCTAAAGAAGGGGTAGAAATTACTGGTGGTAGTCAAGGCCCACTCTTTTTGCAGGTATGATGATTTAGCCCACTCCCTGGAAGAGGCTGCCATTGCTAACTTCCTTCATTGACTTTTTGAGTTGTCCTTACTGCATTTCATGCCGTTTACATTCTCCCAAGACTCAAAAGCATCATTTAAGAAACCATCACTAAAATTATGACCATGAAAGTATTTATTGCTACTAAGAAAATGCTGTTTGCTGGAGCTCAGGTTTGCATTCACTGAGGCTGAGCACATAGCTTAAATGGAGCTAAAGAGATGATGTTTCTGTAAAGTTGTGGAGACTCAATTCATTCTAATGGCCTGAAACATGAATTATGTGCCTTGCTTCACTAACTTCATGGTTCAGTAAGCTGCTATAGCTCAGATGGAACTATTTATCTGAAAAGACAAAGGTGTTATTCCCTGCTTACTGCTGATTTCCTTTTATTTGTGTCTGTATATGTGTTTATGTGTGGTGTTTTCCAGCTAGCAGGTGTTAAACTTCATAGGTCTAACTGAGCAGTTTACTTTTTTTCCTAGAGTATGTTTGAGAAGATCAACATCCAGCAATTCTTTCCTGTTTTCAATATGAAGTTTTACGGTTGGACCATTCACATGGGTGAGAAACTCTAAGCTTCAAAATAAGTTATGTGGATTCCCTCTGATGATAACCAAATGGGAAAAATATTCCAATGTCCACTAATAAGAGCACAAATGCAACCATATTTTTTTTTTCTTAACTGCTGCACAAAAGTTTTAAATTTTCGAAGCAGGAGCATAAAGTTTAAGCTCCCAAATCATTGCTTTGGTGTTTAAATGGCCATTTATTTTGCAAGTATGTTGGGAGTTGCACTGGAGGTCAGTGCAGCAGGCTTGCCTGAACACGGTCCATTACCCTCTGCAGCAGCAGCAAACATGGAACAAAGGGACTCCTTCATTATCCCACACAAGGAAAACTCTGGCAGAGGCTGAAAGAAGGTAATGAGTATATCTCCAGTGAACAAATATAGTGCCGCATGAAGATACCCAAACTAGCTCTAATTGACCAAAATGCAGCTTCTCTACGTGGCATTGCACTGTGCCATGCAAACATAGCTTAAACCTGTGTTTGTGCTGGTGCATTCCTCGTAGTTCTGGGTGAAGTTAGCTTTAGGGCCAAGACCCCCTCCATATAGCTCTGACAACTAGAAGATCAGAGATAATGCTAATGATATCCCTCTATTCTGAATTATTGCTGCCAACTGTATCAGTGTTAAAGCCCCTACTCCTGGGATCGTATGATTTGCTGAGAATCTCTTCTCTCATTTAATAATAAAAAGGTAATTTCCATCAATGATGCAGAGGAAAGCTTGGAAGCATGACCAGAATATGTCCTAAAACCTCTCCTCTCCTGCCAAAAAATCCCTCAGAGGTAATGAAAGGAGCCTAAAAGGTATTATTTTTAATCTTCCAATATTTAAGCCAATGACATAATTCTCTGCACTGCAGCGTCTTATGATTTTTGAGCACTCAGAAGTATTAATAATGCAGCCTAAAACAGATATTTGTGAAAATGCAGAACTAAATAGCATAGGAGAGAGGCACATGAGGCCTTCAAAATAGCATAGCAGGGCTGGGAAGAGAGGGAGGGCAAATGGCCACACAAGCTGTATCAGTGTGACCAAATAAAACCAGGCCCTGGATGTCTCTCTGTTCGGAGGCCAAGTGGAATGAAATGTCTGGCGCCCACATCCATCAGTTTGCTTTTCCCCAAAACAGGGTGGCTGTGCTCAAGCTGCCCCCTGGGACTAGGTGGTCACCTATGAGTTTATTTACTACCATAGCTCCTGGGATAATGAGGGAGGGCTGCAGGCTTGGGAAGGTGGGGAATGGGGTACATGCAGGATCTCTGACACGGTGCGAGGAGGGAGGCAGCTTGCAGGATGGAAAGGGTAAGAGAAGCACAAAGGGAGTGAGTGTCTGCCAGGTGGGAAAAGGAAAGAATGCAGAGCCAGAAGGCAGCAAAATATGCAACTCTCTGAACACTAAAATAGAACGACTTCCTGGACAGAAAGGTGTGGCACAACTGCCCTTCTCTTTTTGCTGTAAAATGTTGCTACGCAGCTGTAGTTTGCCACCACCTCTCCATCTTAGCACTTGTGGAAGTTTCTTGCTAAATAATAAGCTTTACTAAGCCAGACTGGCATATGACCCAGAAAGAATTCCATACCAAGTGTTAATTTAATCTTTACATGCCACATTGAAAAATCAGGCAAGAAGATATCAACCAACTGCTTTCAGGAAAAAAAAGCCCACAGACACACAAGAACTCATCTAGAATGAGATTGCTGATTTAGGTTTAATTGGAGCAAATGTTCTTATAAATGACATGTGTATATAATTTCTCAGACTGCTGAAATTTGTGAGTAATATTGGTGTCAAATACAGTCCTGTATGATTTTGAAATGCAGGAATATATACCAACATAGGGCCTCACTATCTTCATTACCTCTGACTTATTTTCACTCCCTGAGAAAAAGATTACACATAGGAGACAAATACTTACACCAATTTGGAGGAAAAAATTTGGATGTGAAATTTTTGGACAGGCTCATCTCACGACCTGAGGCCAAGTCTGCCACTAATTTTTATAACCATAGGGCACAAACACAGAGGAATATGGTCACAAATATTTTTATTAGTGGAAAAAGCAAAGCAGAAAACTCTGGCCTTTGAGACACAGGAGAAAGCAAGGAAGTTGATTGCACTAACATAATCAAAGCACTCAGGCTCTGCCAGAAGCCTTGGACATCACCTGTTTTTAACAGTGAAGGCCAGAAGGTCAGATGTAAACAGCAATAATTGCTTTCAGAAACAAACATTAAGCAGTCCTTCTCATAGAACATCAGTCTGATTTTGGTGATCATGGTGTGGAAATAATAAGAGGAAATCCGTTCAAGGTTTTGTGCAAGCATTGCTGTGGATTCTCCCAGCCACCAGCTTTCTCACTGTTACACATTAATTGATTGCTAATCTCTCTTTGATGGCCCAGTTGCAGTGGGATCTGCTCTCACAAATTCAGAGAGTTTGTGACTCCCCTCAGAAGCCCCACTCCTCTCCCCAGAGGCACCTTCTGAAACCTACAGTAGACAATAGCTCACTGGTAATTTCTATAATGATGTGCCAGTGGTACTAAGATACTTGCCTTCTTGCTGGAAGCACTTGGATAACCTGTCAGTGTCTGTTATGTTACCATGTCATATCCTATTTTACGTGACACTGCCTACAGGGCTGCATATATGGAGTTTCATGAGCCCCTTTCCAGTGGTCATGGGGCATGTTTGGAGCAATACTATTTTTTACAACTTCTGGAGTAACACAAAACATTTTTGGAATTAGAACAAAAGAACTGACCTCGGATTGAGACTTTGCTGCTGTCCTGATGTATGGTGCACCATGAAAAAAAAACAAAAGGAATGTGCCTTCTGTCCTTCACAGTAAACTATCACAAGGATCCAGCAGCCACATAAAATTGGATTCTGGCAGAGTGATCAACCCATTTGTACTCATATTTCCTGTCATTTGCCCTGTGATCTGCTTAGCAATGTCCTCTTGGTGAACCTGACATTACATCCTAAATCTACAGGTCTTATTTTGTTCCCAGCAGTATTACCCTTCTCACATGTTGCAAACTCAGCGTTGTTGGTGGAAAGTACTCAAGTAAGAGAAGAACACAAATTAACCAGTCAATATAAATCAGCACACAACCAAAGTAACTTAATTAATAGCAATGAGGCTTTGTCATAAAGAGAGTAAATTGAAGGAGAATTGTTATAATCAATTCTTCAAAGATCATTTTATAGTGCCCTGGTACAGTAGCAACTGCATCTTTCTTCCTGTTGGAGATGGACTGTGTGCAGAGAGGAAGAGAGAGGATGAGAGAGGATGAGAGAGGAAGGAAGGAAGGAAGAGCAACTGTTGTGGTTGGCTTTCTGTTTTCATATATCTGGGTGGCATGTCTTCTTCAAGGAAAACTGAAATACCAGTAAAGACTAGGCAGGAATTGTGGGAGGCCAGGAATTGAACTTGTTTCACGCCTTAAAAAAATATATATGTATTAAGACATTTTACAGATTGGTATTATTTTATCCACGTGTCTAAGAAAGCTGATTACCATTATATCTTTAAAGAGTTGAGGATAACCTAGAGTACATAAAGTGCCTGTGAGTGACAGGGTCAAGGATGGAACCAAGGGTCTATAAATCCTAAATCCTTGCTCTCACAAATAGTTAATACTTCCCCTCAAACGTGAAGAATAATGATTTTTCTGGGTTATGTTACTTTTCAGGGCTATATAACCTCTTATTGGCCCAGAAATTTGTTGTTCAAGATCCAAACCAATTAAGCACACTGCAGTGAAAGGTGAAGATCCCATAGTAATTTGTCTGTGATAGCCTCCACTTCTGAAGAAAAATGCTCATTTCAAATGTGATTTTATTACAAGAGCACTCTTTTCTTAAATGAAGTTATGAAATGATTTTTACCACATCCTTCCTCATCTCCTTTTTCTGTGGATCAGAATGACAGGAACCAGATGCTAAGCCAGAAAGGACATTGTTCCACCTGCAACATCTGGCTCTTTGGCAAGCCATACGGGAAGCTTCAAAGTTACATCTCTGCCTCTCACATGGTAAGGCTGCTGGTTGATTGCTTTATCTTTCTGGATGTAATTTTCCTTTGATTCACCTGTGATTCTGAGGAACTGATTCATTTGTATCCATTTTGAATAAGGTTCTGTACAAATGCCACTTTTGATCTCCAGGCAGATCCTTTTATTTTCATTTAAATGTTCTTTATTTCATGCACTAGCTTTACTGTTGCTCGGCTACATTGTGGCTGATACTTGCACACATGCCACAGGCTTCTTCCCTACACCAAGTTAAATAGCCAGGCTCTCAGCCATGCAAAACCAAGTAGAAATTGAAATACTTTTCTTAGTATTACTCCCTGCTGCAGAGAGGCATTTTTAAAGAAACAGTCGCCTGTTACTTACAAACATTCCTGACTCACTCCTGTCCTCAATTCCTTAGTCCTCTTCTACCAGATTTTTTCCATTTCTCTGTTTCTTGTGAGCATTAGATCAAGTAAATTAAACATTAAAGTAACTTTCAGATGAACCAGAAAAACAAGATGACTGCAAGTTAAGACTGAGCACCAGTCTCCTCAGAACCAGCTGGCCTACTGAGGTAACAACTAATTTCAGCTGTTTCCAAGCACTTTGATGTAGAAGTATGAAAAAGCCCCTGTCCCTACAAGAAGATAATCGAGATAGCAGAGAACTGTACAAAGCACGCATAGCACAACAGTGTTCTGGCTGGGCTCTCTAGAGGGTGCTGTGAAACACTCCATTAATTAGTAGGAAAGGAGTAATGAATTATTAGCATCCATTCATTCAGGCTTTAAATCCTGATCAGAAATATATCCCGCCCTACAGCTATCAGTACCTTTTTTACTTTGTGCTGGAATCTGTAAAAGGGAACACGGTTCCCACCTTCATTCCGCTATTCCCTTCCTCCACCTGCACCAGCCATCAGACTGAAATCTATTTTCCTAATTGCTCTGTCCCTGCTCTGAGGCAGGTAACATGCAGTCCATCTGAAAGCAGGATAAGGTGAAGCCTAAGAGAATTGTTTTTCCCTTAAAGAACCACTTTTCTTCAGGTTCTCTACCTGGGGCCAACTAAAACTCAGCAGCTGCTTCAAAACAGCATAACACATGACAGAGGGTCGAGTAATCTGTCGCAAGAGGCAATGAGTGTGTTCCATGATGTGGCCCAGCAGTATTTGCTTCGTCTATTCACTTTAAACACACTGGGTCAGGCTCTGTTTCATGGTGGGTGGACTCTGACCTAAATCCCAAGGCAGAGGGAATTCCAGCTTTGCCTATGTTTAACTACCAAACTCAAGGATAGATGCCTTGCAACCTGCAGGCATAAAGCCATAAAGAGTAAAATCAGTGGAGGTGAAATGGATGTGGATTGCACCAGTGTAATTGGCAAAAATATAACCCACTCTGTTCCAGCTTCACAAAAATCAACAGGAGTAAAGGAAACCTATTTTCACCTAAATTTAAACTTATTTGAAAACATGAAAATAGTACCCAAAAGTTGTTTTGCCTTTCTGAGTTTTAAGGATAATTCCACTCTGAGTCAGAAAAACTGGATTTTCTCCAACCTTCAGAAATTTGTTGTCATGAAAGTTTCTAGCAACAGAGGAAGCTGCAAGTAGGGTTATGGCCCAGTTCTCCTAGCTACTGTACCAACTCAAGGTAATAGATGGTCTCTCCTGCAAAGGACTAGCAATAAAAATAAAAAATAGAGGTGGAAAGAGAAGCATAGAGGTTAATAAGGTTACAGAGCAGAGCTAAGAGTAGAATACAACTCTACACATGCCTTCTCCAAGTACCCACTAGAAGAGGCCATAGACATCCCTCAGTTTTTCCAGGCAGTCCCCCAGTATTTTTTACCCTTGATTGGGTACTTTCACTTGGTCTTTCTTGGAAAAAAAAAATTCTTGGGCTGTAGTTCACAAAGTTGCCAAAACAGTTTACAGCCATGAAGAGCTATATGTGAGTTTGAGCTTTATTATTTTTATTTTACCCGTTTTGCACATTTATGTAGTTGTTTGTATAGGAATATAAGTGCATCTGGGGTTTGACTCATTTCTTCTGCAATCTGTGGAGACTCCTTCATCCATCTGGCAATAGGGCACCTATAGTTGATAATCTCCACAGGCAGTTTGTGGAGAAAGAACTTTGGCAGTATTGTTTTCTTGACTCAAAAAGAAAATAAGAACTAACTAAGATCTGAGAGTGATAGCTCCCATGGAAGTCTACACATCCTTTTCCCTCTCAACAGTCGAGAAACCAACCAGAGGTGAAGCACCTCAAGCCTTCTCTGACCGAGAGTAAAGAAGAACTTAACTCCACTCAATTTGTGCTTACAGGCATTGGTGTCTCCAGTTATTTAACCCTCATGGAAGAGTTAAATGCATGCTGCTCGAAAGCCTAAGAGTGAATAAATAAATGTATTAGCATGTGCTTTTGCGAAAGGGAGGGGAAGCACTCGGAGCTCCAGTGGATACTGGCAGTCACAGATTCATTGGGTAGGTGTTCACTGGTGTTAAGGTGACACCCAGTCCCCATTGACTCAGCTGCCACAATTGCCAGTCTCCAGCCCTCCCAGTATTCTTTCTGTCCAAGGAAACCAAATTACTACTTTGCCTGCTCCGGAGGTACCAGCCACTCTTTTCTATAAAATTGCCCAGCTGACCAGCGTAGTTCAGACTCAGAGAGAATGTTCCCAGACTTTCCTTATCTTGCTGACACTTCTGGTCTAGACCAGAAGGAACTTTTGTGGTACAAAAACCCACACTTGATTTTCTAGCCTGACCTGGAAGTAGATACGATTCTTCCAAACCTTTTCTCTCCCCTAATGGGCTCTGCACACTTCTGTCTCTGCAAAAGCTTATCCTTGAAGAAGGCTATTTTCAGGGAAATTGGGTGATCATGGGAGGATCACTGTGTGCAGGAGATCCCCTTTGCTGCTATGACCATTATCTGAAAGATTCATTAACTCTGTCAAGAATGTCACCTACCACACAGTGCTCTCCAGTATCTTGAGGGAAGGTCACAAAGAACAACCAAGCTGGGAATCTGGTGGGCACCAGTAAGATTAGACAGGATAGAAGATATGGCTAACAGAGATGGGAGAGAGATGGAAATCAGACATCCAGAAGTGGCTACAGACTTCCTGAGACAAAAGTCTGATAGGCCAGTGAAGGCTTTGCTTCCAAGACCTCCCCTAATGCTGGCAAACTATGTATAAATACAGATTTATGATCAGACCAACACTGTTTTGCCAGGTTTACAGATGTGCCTTTCCTCTTCTGCATTTTTAAGCTATGCAGCTACCAAGATAATTCTACAGTGTTGAGCTTTTTCTTCTGAAAGGTCTCATCCTGTTTCCAAGAAGACTTAGTGTTTTTCTCCATAGATAAGATTTTATAATTTGTCCTTCCTCATTTACAGTAACATTGTACTTTCTTAATGGTCAGAAACCAAGGGCCTAATATTTGAGTGTCAAGGACCATGAAAAAAATAATTCCCTCTGAAGTGAATAAGATCTCTGTGTGTGTGCTCAGCACCTTTGAAAATCAGACTCTCTTGTGCTTAGCTATCAAAATGATTGGCACCAGTCGTATGCCTGGACAGTGTGATCTATATGAAAGTATTCCTCCTTCAAAATCTTGTCACTAATTCCAAATCACATTGCTTCAAGACCCTGTCAAAAATATATTAAATTTCTACATAATCCAGTCCAGTTTCTCTGCAGAAGAACAGTTTAATTTACCCTGTTCAACCTGGTTAGGCTATTCATATTCTTTAGTCGATTAGGGCAGCTCTACTTTTAATGTCTCCAATAAAACTGCTGTTTTGATGCTTTTCCTTCTGTTCCACAATCCTTTTCCTACATTTCATATCATTTTCAAAGGATCTCTGTCTGTGGTGCCCTGTGAGACTTTCCTCCACCATCTCACGGAGTGCCCCCAAAGTGAGTGGTGATTTACCTTCTCTTCAGTTCTTATCCTTTATGTGCACCTTTGCAAAATCAACAACAGTCTCTTTATGAATGCAGTGAAACTGTTCATTCATAAACCGATATTAGTATTTCACCTGTAGCCTTTCCCTGGAAAAATGGAATGACAGAGGGTGTCGCAGCAATGGTTAGGGAATTCTCCCTGGTTTTGTTGACTGTGCTTACATCAGACTGTCTTGAATGTGCACACCCACCCACAAGCATATATTTTTTTATAGCAAATTCTGTCCAGTCAGTGAACGAAAAATCAAAAGGGCTGCACTGCCCTGTGACACATCTACCAAATGCCCAGGAGGAAAACTTGGCATTAACCTTCAATAAATGAATGGATTATATTGCAAATAATAAGATGGCTAAATATAGGCATGATCTATGAATTAAACATTGCCTAACTTTGCATGATGCTGATTTATTTTGGCATCTCTTGATGATTGCGCTGTGGCTGTGTCCTTCTGAATGCTTTTTGATTGTCCAGTGGTTGTCCTTTGCAATCCAGCTGCTGGCTACAGTAAAATATACAGTAATCCATGTCAACACTACATACACAACTGCACACATGCATTGTATACCAGGCATGGGTGACACTTTGTGAGGTACACATAGACAGCATACATGAATAAATGGCCTCATTCATTAAAAAAAAAAAAAAAAAAAAAAAAAA
>VZTE01001498.1:975907-1009608 GCA_013397775.1 Eulacestoma nigropectus
AAAAATAAAAAAAGGCCACATTAAATAAAAAAAAAAAAAAAAAAAAAAGGCAAAATTCAGTTATTGAACTGATTAGAAATATTGTCAACTATATGTAATAACTGCAGACCGAAGTTTTCTGTGCCTTTCCAAACAACAAATCATTAGCATTTCTCACGCAGAGAAATGTTACACTGTTCTTAGCAGTAAATCTCTTGCATTTGGTCTTCTGTAAAAACTAGAGGGAGGCCTCTGCCAAGAAAAAACAGCCCTTATATTGGGTGCTGTACAACCACAGAAGAAGAATGAGCTACTGCTCCAAAGGCACCCTAAGGTACAGAGGAGATGAGAATAGGTAGAAATTTAAATACACAGAGAGGGGACTTGCCCAAAGTCCCAGGGGCATGGCAGCTCCTGTAAGCCTCTGCCTGAGAGCAGGATGAGCCTAACCCCAGACAAGCGATGGGACAGCCACTGGTGGGAAGGCTGCTTTAGGAATAATTAATGATGAGAGTGGCTGCTGGAAGACAGGGAATTTGCAGAGGAGCAATGAAGAGCTGAAAAGCCCCACTGCAGGGTGCAGAAGACACTGTGCTGAGTCAGGAGGATGTGCTGAACCTGCCCTGGCCAGGGTGCCATGAAAGGACACACACCACGGCAGAGATACCCCCATGTGTAAGCACAGGGTGCACATTCACCCGAAGGATGCTCAGCATTGTGAACACTGCTCTGTACATGGCACAGTCACTCAGAGCATGGCCAGTTCTCTGTGGCACATGACTTTGTCCTTACATGTTCATTTCAAATACAGGGGCACTGCAAGTGCCATGCTCCTTTTAGCCAGAAAGGCTGTTTGATCCATAAACATGCTTTTTACTCTTTTGGTTCTCTTAGAGGCCCACCTGTGCCTTAGAACTATTTCTTGAGTAGGACTTTCAAATGCTCCAAGGGTGCTTGTAGCCCTCCCTAATCCCAGAGTTTTACCATATCTGTTCTTCTCCAAGTCAGAAAATGCATCTGAGAACAATGTGCCAACGCTTTCACACAAGACATCGTGCATATCCCTGACACAAGGCTGACTGTTCTGCTAAGGCACATAAATTCAGCCTCTACCACCTTCCCCATGTTCTAAATGCATGGTCACCTGGAAGGAATCTGCAAAAAAGGAAAGAAAATATATTTGCCATTGGCCACTGTTAGAGGATACATAGTATCCAGGCCATTACAGCCTGTAAAACCCCCTGGACCAAACCAGGCATAACGTACCCTGATAGTCCCTCTTCCTAAATTAATTTATGCAGATCCTGCTCAAGTTTCTCAGGTAACAATATCAATGATTTGATTCGTGTAAATTAAGGGCTGGAGAGGGGATTGTCCCTTTAAAATCTGTTAACGCTTTTTCTACGTTTTCACTCTTATTTTCTTTCAAACTCAAAATATGGAATAATTTGTGACTTTAGACCTGCAGGGAAGAAGATTAGCCAGCTTTGGAACATGGCAATGTGCTTCCAAGCAAGTGGCAAGTACTCCCTCAAACACACAGCCCTAGAAGATGTGCTCAGTAAACTAGGATGATTTTTTTTTAATGAAGAGATGAGCTTCCCATTGCTCTCTGTCATGTAAAGCTCACTATGGATGCCAGTTTCACCAGTTCATCCCTGTGTTTACCAAAACTGTACTCTAGGAGCTCAGAGAATAAAAGAAAATGCCAAAATACATTAAAAAATAAATATTGGAAATTATATGTGTAATTCATAGAGCAAATTAACAGAGATTACTTGTACAAGTAGCCTGCAATGTCCTTAAAAATATTCTTTAACTGAGGAAAAGTTTTCTGACCTTTGGAGGAAATGCTTGCTTCTAGCTATGACTAAAAAGAGATTTCCTTCTTTCTCTGTTGTGTTAAGAATCTTTTCTTCTTATAAAGAAGGCACCACAGTGGTTTATAACTGTCATAAAAGCCTGCAATCCTTTTGAGGTTAAGCTACTCAGCTATTCAACTTTTACTACAGAAACTTTGAAATTCAAAAAGAAAAAATAATGTAAGTTTTTGAAGGACATGTGTTGCTGTAGGTGATCCTGTTAATTAAAAGTGATTGCCTGCTAGGAAATCATACTTTAAAAAGTTTCATGAATTTATTAGAACCCTGAAGGTATCTTTGTATGCACAGGGCTTTACATGCCATTTATGCAATTTTGTTTCAGATCTGTTTAAAGCTTCACTGACGCTCCCTGAGCAGGGAACAGCACTGCCAGCATTTGTATGTATTTTGGCTAATTGAATTATGTGAAAATACATACTAATGAAGCTTTACCAGTGATGTTTGCTGAGGATAGTTTAAGTCTCATTTTCTTCTATATTAGCAGTATCTTTCTGTTGCAGATTTACCTTTTTGAACAGCACACATTCCTATAGGTTTTTGTGCATAAACTAAGTCCCATTTCTTTTTTTGCACTGTTATTCAGTAAGTAG
This sequence comes from Eulacestoma nigropectus, assembly GCA_013397775.1. NCBI lineage: Eukaryota > Metazoa > Chordata > Aves > Passeriformes > Eulacestoma > Eulacestoma nigropectus. Next base: position 978,360 of record VZTE01001498.1, read on the forward strand.
TTATATTAATGTATATGTGGTTGCATGTCAATTGACATACAGCTTTCAACAGAGACGAAAAGATAAAGAGTAAACTATGATTTGAGATTAAAATAGACTAGTTTTTTATTAGGAGAGAACAATTTCAAATGGAAAACTAATTAAGATCTATCTTAACAATTTATTTTTCCTGTTACTAGATTTACAGATTGTATTTTAATTGGTCATTACTTAATTATCCATTTCTGCACAAATCCATCAGGCAATATTCTTACATAGACCTTTCCTCAGCAATGCTTTGCTGCCCCTTGACAATGGTGTTTGAGGGATAAATGATTGAGACAGAACAGTTGTTTACCGTGTGTGGGTTTTTTTAAGCTGAACCATGGGAAATATCAAAGCTGAGGTGTATGAATCCATTGCACTTGAGATGTGTGGGGATCCAAATCCCTGCGCTCACCAACTGACTGCAGGTAACTCAAGTTTGTGGCCACTTCACAAAAGCAATCAGCTTAATTGCCTAATAAAAATTGCGGTCGCGTTTGCTGCTCACATTTTCTTTTTCAGGTTAGACATTAGAAAACTCTTTTTTTTCCATTCTGTCATGTCATTTTTGTACTTTATAGTGTATTGCATAAACTAACCCAATGTGCAGGCAGCACCCTACCTTGGTGTAATATCAAATACTGAAATGTTGAAAGGAAAAAAAAAATCCTCTGTGACTTCTAGCAGCCAAGAAAAAAAGAGCTGAGGAAAAGTAACAGGAGATTGATGAAAGTTCACCGTGCACTTTGATGAATGTAAGGGCAGGTAATTTTGCACATGCTTTGGAATATGTTGTCTGTTACAGAGAAATTTATGCATCTCAGAATTGCTTTGGAATGATCAGTGCTGGGGAGTTGTTCAGACTTGACTGGGCAGTTGGTAATGCTAACATTCATCTGGAGCCACTGCACTCTCCTTTGCTGAGCTTTTCCACATTCACACTATTTTAAATAGTATCCCAGTACAGCTCTAGACAATGTGCATACTTAAATTTTTTTTTAAAAAAGCATATTAATAGCAAACAGGGAAAACTCATTTGGTATAATTAAATCTTTTTTTTTTTTTCTTTTTTTTACTCTAGAGTTCTTTTAGATTATTGTGCTTTGTATCAGACAGACTGGAATTGAATTTTTTCAAGCTGGGCTTCCCCTGGTATTTATAAAACCTAATAGCGGCATCTTTAGAAACATAAATATTTAGGGTTTCCATGTGGCTGTGCATGTCCATGCACTTCAGAGTAAAAGAGTTCTGCCTAAATTTTACCTTTTAAAAGTAAGAATTTGCATTTTTTTATCTACCTGCTGCAGCATGAACAGTTTGTTGTGAACAACAGTTTGTTGTTCTAATGCATGAATAAAGTTCGTGAATAATAAAGCCACGAGTTAATACTTTAGAGGAGGGTATAAAGTACAGTAAGAAAAGCAAATATTCAATTTTTTCAGTCTCCTATTAATACTGGTACTGTCGATCTGGACTATAATGTCTTTTAGGATTAAATAAATGTGTCAGTTCATCTGAGTGACTGAGTGAATAATGTATTAATGTGCGTTTGATGTGCACATTTACAAATATGTATCTGCCAAGCCCAGTAAAAAAATCCCTTCTACAGAGAGTCCTTCTTTCAGAAATGATACCTCTTGAGGCATTAGAAACAAACAGGGCTTTTCCCTCAAGATCTTATAGTCCCTCTTCACCATCCAAAATAATCAGATAAACATTATTGACATGCCAGTGAATTCATCATTAAATAATGATAAATTATCACTTCTATCACTGTAATAGCAAGGTGTTTCAGAAAACTTAAATGGAAGAAGGCTGCAGGTTAAGGGGAAGACTTTGTTCAGTCATGTAAGAGATGTACATAATGTGGAAGAAAGCATTTGAAAAGACCCCGAGCCTTTTGAAAAATTTGTAACTCCTGATCAAGAGAAAAGAAGCGTATTTTGCATTTTGTCTTATTTATCTGTCATGCCTCTCTGCTCAGTGCTAGTGTCTTGAAACTGCTTCTGCAGCAGGAGGCACAGCCAGTTCTACTGCAAGTTCTCTGCCACCAGCACACACTCAAATACTCACCAGCTGTTTTGCTCTGAAAAGAAAAAAAAAGACAACCTGGTGCTGTTACCAAATGCCAAGACCCTAGTTGAGATGCAGACAATGTCTCCAGGCTCCCATTATGTTGCCTCAGCCCTGAGCTCTGAAGAGTATCGATAAGGGGCACAAAATAAAACAGGGAAATCAAGAGACGCTGAGTAATAGACCTTTGAATCTTTGTTATTGTTAGATTTACAAATAACACAAACTGGTTTGGGTAGGGAAGGGAATCGGTTTGCAGTTCAGCATTGGCCTTGATACAATATCATCTCTCATATGTGGAAAAAAGCATATTTGAACACTGAGAGTCATCGTGGTACAATGAAAGTGAATAAATCACGGCTTCTGTACTAAAGGGTCAGCCTCTCCATACTCCAGTAAAAGGGGTAGCAGTGCTCATGCTAACGTAAAGCTTATCCACCTGAATGCACAGGGCATTACATGTGCATTGAGAGAGAGAAGAGTTTTGTGTCCTGAGTATTTTCCATCTTGCAAGATCATCTTTCCTCTGTACCAGGCATTTTTTCATCTTGCTTTATATTTTGCCTGTGGCCAGTAAAACCTTATGCTTTTCAACTCAAATGAAGATTTACATTGAAATTCTGGATTTTGGATGAAAAGAAACTCTAGATGCTGAAAGGCTTTTTTTGTGTGGATGTCAGCTTGTGTGTGCAATTGTTCAGCCTTGTAGAAAGCATTTATAGTTACTTGCTCTTAAAAATGGCACCAAATCCAAGGCATTCTAAGCAAAACATACTATGCTTTACTAAAAACCAAAAATATTTCACTTTAAATGCTCATAATTGAAGTCACTTCCTGGAAGAGATGCCTGGCACTCATCCAGCCACAAGGCTTGCCAGTCTTTGTCCCTGGGTACTGTCTATCTCTGAGGAAAGTCTGGTAGTGCTGCGGCTTTTCCGAAGTCCTTGCTACATCACTGCCCTTTATCCATTCCAACAAAACTGTGCTGGTATGGTAGTCCCACCTTCCTGTCCTACTGGTGCTACTTGCTGTCGTCCCCAGAGCAACAGACTTCAAAATACAAAATAACTGGGGTGATCATAAAGTCAGTTTAGGGCAATTGTTTTAGATGGGTTGTAGATTCAGGTGGACAAAACTGTGTTGCTTAATTCAGATCAAATTTTCGCCATCTCTGAACAAAACTGAAAGCTAAATATGATGTATTCCAGGAAAAACTGTGGGTTTGCCATCTTTGTATGTCTCTGTAAATATGTGGGCTTATTGTGACACTACTGAACCTGGAACTCAGTCCTCCAAACACATCCTTGGCTTCAGGTAGGGTTGTTATCTGCCTGCTTTCCAATCACACTGCCCAGTTTGGCCCACACATAGACTGATCTGTGCCTGCACAGCAGGCCTTTGTCTGAAGTGACTTGGGTTTTGTATTTCCAAGGTAGCAACCCTAGATGGAACAATAAATACTCTTTTCTGGCAACGTTTTTCTCCTTAAGATGGCAGCTTGCATCCCATTATTTTTAAGGTAGCCCACTGAAGCAGGCTGTTGCTTTGAGGCAAAACCACAACAAAGTGCTGAATGTGGTTTCTGGGTAAAACACACCATGATTTCCCACCAGACTTGTATTACAGTAGAGGTTTAATCCTTTCCCAAAAGATAACGTCCTTCTTGAGACTCAGTTCCACCCAGTAAAGGATGGGTCATTCAGAACTAAAAACAGAGAAAACAGACATGGCTCTTTGCAGTTTGCAGTTCTGATAGAACAGCCTCCGCAGCCTCTGGGGGATCAGGTAACAATGGGGTTTGATAATACTGCCGGAGTTTATTTGAGGGATGTTGACAAGCCTAATTGCTTGGCAGCTCCGAGCAGCTGTAGGGCCCCTGGCTGGTCTGGGGGGGGCATTAACTCTTGATTGGCCTGTGGGGTTCCTCATCACAGCCAGAACACTGGCTGAGAGAGGGTTACTGTGACACTGCCCTGTGAGAAATACACTTGGAAAGCATTCGAGTCTGAATTATGGGAAGTGACTGAGAAAGATACTGAGAGGATTGCAGCAGTGGTAGAAGAATGGATAATGTATTTTAAATGGATAGCAGATCTAGAAGTGGGCTTTCTGCATGTGTCCTCTGCACACTTAAAGTAATGTGCAACAGTGTCAGTTCTTGCAATGGAAGCTTTTTCCTGTGTTATCCAGATAGTTAGTTGCCTGAAAAAAAAAGACCAACCAAGGCAAAATCCCACGACAAATAATTTCTCTAACAGAGACAATGAGTCAACTTCCCTCAGCAGTCCCTCCACCATTTATTTCTACTTTTCACTGAACTTTGACTTTTAAAGCAAATTCTACTGAGAAACAGAAGTGAATGGGGAAACATACCCAACATCATCATTGCTGTCTGTGATACAAAACATTGCAGATGTGAGAATCTGCATCATTTCCACTCTGCATTCTACCCTACTGGAAATGGGTCATTTGCAAGTCTAGCAGCAGGTATATAGCTGTAACATGGCAGGGTAAAGTTGTTTTGGGAGTTTCAACCGTGTAGTTCCAGATTATTTTAGTGAAAGTGAAGTCCCCATTTTGCATCAGAGCGGTGGTTTTGCAAACAATGTAGTTATCTGATGTGGAAAATAAAACACACAATTGTGCAATTGTTTTGGAACACAATAAAACTGCCATTCTCATTAGGCAGTGACCATTTGATACAGAAATCCCTGAATTATGTCTTAAAATTCTGTATTAGTACTTGGCATTTCACCCTTTCATGGCTTGCGCTAGCAGAAGACTGAATAGCCAGAATTTTAGCAGAAACCAAGAAGCCTGCATCTCTTCACCATCACTGCCAAAAGGTCTGCATGGTATTAGCCACAATGTCTTCCTTGTCTCAATTCTCTGTCAGTTGAGAGACAGCCCTTAAAATCTGGCATGCAAGGGCAGCTCTAAGTCAGCCCACTTGGCACAACCACCCCAGGCCCAAAGGATTTCTAGGATTACTATCTTTCAGAGAGACCCCAGCTGTGGCATACAGTGTTCTGACTTCTTCCTGCCATGTACATAAGATGTCCACATATTTACCTGGTCCAAAACGTGTGCCATCTCCTAGTTAAGTGTCAAAAGGAAGCATATTCCTTCCCTTAATTATTAACCAATTCTACTCCTTGATTTCAAATTTATTTAAGCACTTAAGATAGCATTCTGAACACATTCCTACAACATTTCTTCATTAAATCAGGAATTTCAAGTCTATATGATATGTATGCTCTGCACACAAGAAAGATTTTAATTCTTTTTACTGATACTTGGGCTTTAGTGCAAGGGTTTCTAACACGAGCTGAAAAACCCTAGGAGATCTGTGAGTTATTTCTAAGGAATGCCTAAGAAAAGTATACTGCAAATAGTTGTATTTTCTTTTGCAAGCACCTAAGCATTCAGCAGAAACATTTTCAAGGGTTACAAATCAGAAGCTGTTGAGAGCTCCTGCTTTAGTGTATTCTTTCTGGGAATGCAATTCAGACACGCCTGCCGAAAAGATGACTCCCTGAGCTCTGAGAACACTGAAAGCTTCCTTTGCACAACTCATGTGACTTCTTTGTGTTTGTCATTTGGCTTGGATCAGTGAATCCCACACAGTGCATCATTTCTGATAGGAATGGCCAGAAGTGCTTATATGTCAATCCACACCGTCTGCTATTCAGGGAATATTTTGGCCACGCCTCTCTTTGGTGCAGACCTTTGGATTTTTCCTTTGGTGATTTGCAATGCTGACTTCTATTTTCTTGGCAATGTGTAAACTCTGAATAGGACAGAGCTATATTTAGCTGTACATCAACACATTAAAAACAAAGAAATAATTCCCAGTACCCATACATGAGCTAAAGTATAGGAAGATTTTAGATAGCTAGTAAACTCGAGTTGCTTTTACAGGCTTTCATGGCCAGCAAGCTAACTGTTCATTTCGCGCTGTGAAGTAAAAAATGCCCTCCTCTCCCTTTTAAATAGTCTCTCCTTTCATCACTTCTATCTGAGAATACTTTGTCTTTGTTTACTAGGTGCCTTGTCCTCTTAGAGTGCTCAGAGGATTGATAAAAGCTAATCAGTTCCAGCATTTAAGATACAGTAAATGACACAATTACCATCTGTGTATTAATGTACATCAAGGTGATTAATTTGATGTTCTTCCAGCTCAGTGAAAAAGAGCACAGTAAGGTAAAAGGGGCCCTGGATTCCCAATGAGTATTTTCTCCTGCATCTTTTTTTTTTTCCAGCTGAGACAGCTTTTCATTATTTTTTTTAAATGAAGATCTTAACTCCAGGCCACCCTAGAGCATAAGCCACCCAAAATGGCGTTTATGCCAAGATAGCGGAAGGCCACAACACTCTGCCAGCAGCGTCCATGTGATTTCCAGGGCATAGTAAAAGCCTACAGTGCTATGGACTGCCCTGAGGACTCGGACACAAGGTGCACGTTAAAAGTAATGCCTGCTTACTCCTATTCCCTTAGGTCACAAACAGCTTTGTTCCTAAGTGGCATGTTAAGGACAAATAACTGCTTGAAACATTTCCAGGTAAATACTTTGAGGCAGCACTAATTTGAAACACCAGAGAGAGCTGCTCAAAAATAACCTGAACACCTGTGTAGAAATCCTACACCTGGCCCTTTCTCCTAAGGCGGCTTAGAGCCCGTTGTGGATGCCCCATCCTTAGGAGCGTTCAAGGCCAGGATGGATGGAGCTCTGAGCAACCTGATCTAGTGGAAGGTGTCCCTGCTCGTGCCAGGGGGGTTGGAAAGAGATGGTCTTTAAGGTCCCTTCCAACTCAAGCCATTCTATGTTTCTATCATTTTCAATTCCTCATTTCAGTTGACTCATCCAGACAATGGGGACAACCTTAACAACTCCTGCAACAGCCAGGGATCACTCCAGCTCTCATTTGCTGGTGGTTATGAAGGCCCTTAAAGGCACATGGTCGAAGAATAACGGGTTTTATTCTGTCCTTAACTCACCCTTTGGCCTTGAGCATGTTATTTACATCCCTGGTATCTTGAGTGAAATGTTTGGAGGCAAGGGGCTGCTGGTGGCTGGATTCACTGGCCAAAGGCACCATGTGAAAGCATGGACTCCTACAAAGCAGGGCAGCCCGCTACAGTTCCCCTGCGCAAACACAAGAAAGGGATAGCATTAAGTGGACCCAGCACGGCCGAGGAGCGCCACAGTCTGCCTGCAACCCCCCCATTTCTCGGCTCTCCCAATACAGTGTGAGAAGCTTGCTTACACGCTTCGGAGCAAGGAGCTTGCTCCTAATGACACGCTCGTGTCCCTCCAAAATAGTTCGTGGCGCTGCCAGCAGATGTCAGCAAGCGATAATAAAACGCAGCCCCGAGCCTCGCAGCAGAGCGTGAATTTGGGGTTGCCTGCACCCAGCCTGCGCTGCGACCTCGGAGCATCCGAGCCGTCCCGCCACCCATGGCATCGCCATCCAGAGCAGGAGCCGTGTCCGCCTGCAGCCACATTCCAGCTGCTTTCTGTTGGCTTGATCCCCTCCTAAAACCGTCGTGGAATGAGGGAAACTGCCGCGAGGCCAGACCAGGCCAGCTGGGGAAAGGGGGTACTGCCCAACAGGACACGGGAGCATCAGGTGACTCGGGCCGGGGGAAGACAGCAGGGCTGGTACTTCCCCACTAAAAAATGAAACGTGCCTAAAGCACCAGTGAAGCCTTCGCTGGCACCTCTTGTTTTGCCACATACAAATAGCCAGTATGTCACTAGATCTGCCGACAAGCTGCTGCTAAGAACAGACAAAACAACAACAGAACCAAACTGTAAAGCTCTGTCCCAAAACTCTCACTGTACAGGTTTAAGAATCACCTCAAGTGGCAAAATAGCACCACGGTAATCCCCATATAATGGTGCTCATATCACTGTGGCATGCTTTTATATAGGTATAGGTTTAGATTTTAGTATGACCAGAGCCTCAAGTCAAAATGGAATGTGTTCAACTCAATACTGATCCTCTTCATAACCTCAAATAGATCTGCTGACACTTCTCACAAACACTACTTAATGTAAGGAACAAGTTTCATACCAGGACTTTGTATCAGCTGTTGGGTATAAGAGTAGTTTAGTTCACACTGTGGTTTTAACGCTCTAGGCAGTAAATGTGAGCAGGACCTCAGAAAAACATCCTGCAAGTTATTTGCTGACTACTGACTCAGTCCTGGCCTCACAATTATTTGCTGACTACTACCTCAATCCTGGCCTCACTAGCAGAAATAAGGGTGAGGTAGCAAATTCTAATTCTTTGTGCACTTCTTGATGAACAACTCATCCCCTTATTAAGGAAACTGAAGCCCATGTGAGTGTTGAAAAGGCATATGGAAAATTGCTGTCCATTTGCTAGGAGGTTGAAGCAAAGTCACACAGCTAAGCTTGGAGTAATCTGTGTTTGCACTGAGCCCCAGAGGCTTTCAGGAAAGCAGAATGAAATCAGTGTCCTGCAGCTGAAGTTTCGAGTGAACCACCGAACCCTGGAAGCAGACAGGTCAGCACACACCAAGAGGCAGTGCTGGGTTTAAGTCTTCTTTGGAGTGCTCTGAAAAAATATATACTTTTCTCACTCGGGGCCACATATCATGTTGTTACTCAGATATCCAGCCTTTACAGGAAGACTGGAAGGCATCTGATTAAAGCAAACAGATTACAGAAGCATTTGATGAAAAAGCAATTATGGAAACTTTTTAATAGAATTAAAAGACATTCGAGTAGCATCATCTGGCATTATACATTTTGTGTAACTTTTTTCTTCATATTGGGCTTTCTTTTCAAGTCTCAACTATGCACAAAGAAATCTTTCTCACATAGTTCAACCCTCATATTTCACTGAACGTGTTTGTCTGAGCTGGATAATTTACATCTTTTGGCCCTGGTATGAAACCCATTTCAGGTGGTTTGGAATTATCTGAGCCTGAAAATGGATTGGAACCTATGCAGAAAAATACGAGTATGCCAAAGGCTTTGCCAGTTCTGTCCCAGCTGTCTGAATTGTCACCAAGCACAGAAAATACTGTCCCTGAAGGAATTGCTCCTTGATATTTATAGGCTGCTAAAGTGAAGTAAGAACAAACCCTTCTGCCCTGGTCCTCTCAGGGAATTCTCCAGGCAGGCTTCATCTATGCTCAAACCAATGAAGAAGATGGATGAGAATAAGAATGTTGAAATTCATCAGTGCAAATTCTAGATGATGTCAGGAAGTTACAGGAAATTCCCTGTTGGAAACCTATATGGAAGGAATACAGGGGAAATAGACAATGTGGAGATGGGGCTGGAGTTCATCTAGAAATGCCTGTTGCACTGCATTTAAGTCTCTTTAGATGGACCAGAAAGTCTAAAGCACTGGTTAGAGAAGCTCCAGAAGGATCTATAGTTTCAGGAGTAAAGGACATAAGAACATTGCTGAATAAGATTTATAAAATCAAAGTTAGAAACCAAGAAAATTAGGTTTGAAGACCAATTTGTGGTATCTTACATCTTATTAATTGCAGCAGCTAATTCTTCAGGTTCCCAAATGCCCATGGTGCATTAATAAAAATTCACCCAAAGCCAAAAGATATCACTAGCATTAATGTTTACCTCACGGAAACCAGGCAGAGCAGGTTCCCACGGAGCTTAGCTTGGTATTTTCTTTTATGCTACATTGCTATTGCTACAGTAACCCCAAGAAAACATGAATCCACGGGTGTTTGCACAGGTGTATTTGTTATTGCAGGGTTTCTCCCGAGCGCTGCACCATGGAGGAGTGAATACAGGTGTTGGAGACCAGCAGGGTCTGACACCCACAACACGGCTCCCTGTCATCCCACCCTCTCCCCCTCCTACTTTCCTACAAAAATACCCCATGATGTCAGACTATTTATTGCAAAACTCAGCAAGAGAGGCAGTAACCTGAGGGGTTTACTGGTGCCAGTGTGAGTTTTTCCACAGGGTTTCCAGAGGGTTCGGACCCAGTCCTGAGGTCCTTCTTAGCCTATCCAGCTTATTTGCTGTAAACTTAAACATGTACTTGCAGGATTAAAGCAGGTGTTTCTATTCTGTGCCTGAACAGAGAAGCATTTAAATGTGTGCTTAAATGATTCGTGGAACTGAGGCCTGGAAACCCCCCAGTTCTTCCTCAGCATAAAGAAAGAATCAACAAATGACATGAGAAGTTAGAAATGAAATTCAGAGAATTACCTGGAATGAAATTCAGGGAGGAGGAAAGTGAAAAAAAAAAAAAAGAAAGAAAAATAAACCCAAAACTCTTCTCTAGCACTTCATTTTTACAGAAAATGTCCATGGCTTCCAGAAGAATTTAATCTATTTTCCAGTGTCCACCAGAATAACAATCTTTCTCAAAACACCAGCACAGATGCAACATCAGATGCGATGTTCTGACAGTGCAGGAAACAACCTCTGCAGTCCAGCAGGAAAAAGGTCAGATCCTCTTGTCCCTCTTTCTGCTCAGAAAACCCTCAGAAAATGCTGCTGTAAGAACTCTGCTCAGGTGTGCAAACTTTCCCTGTCCCATGGCCGTTTTTCTTTCAGCATGTGGAGATGGATCTACCTCAACCAGCAAAACTCTGAGCCCAATGAATGCCTGTAATGATAATGCAGAATGTTCAATATCGTTTTTCTGTACATTTGATTCTCAGCTTAAATGTCATGTTCCTTCTCCTTTAATTACAGATATAACTTGGAACTATGAGTTATTTATCTAGACCAGAATCATATATTTAAATTTTTCTTAGTGGGATCTTTGCCACCAGGAGGAAGAGTCACAAGGTTTCAGCATTTCACACAGTTCCTTCTAACTTATTATTCCCTCTTCACACTATTCAGGCCTCTCGCTGTTCCATTCTTTGTCTTGTCAGATTTCTCTTTGGATGACTCAATTAACTCTGATGGAAAGTTCTTTCAGCTGTTTTCCTCACTGCTGCTCTATCTCTTTTTTTCCTCACTGCTGCTCTGTTTTTTTCCCAGACGAAACAAGGGCACATCTCAGCTGCTGATGCACAGTTCCCAGCAGTCCATTATGTCCAGGAAAGCAGGCATTTGGGAGACATTTAGGCAATGTCCCGTCTTCCATGCAAAGGGGAGTCACCCATGGGTTTCTTCGAATTTTTCCAAGGGTTACCAGAAGCCCATTATCACTTCTGTCCTCACCTCCTTTTGACCACTCCGGAGTCATCCTGAGCCCAAATCCCAGTTCAGGAAGGGTGAGTACCGGTCCTTTGGGAATCCCAACGCTCTGTTTGTGTGCTGAGGCAGAATAACTGAGTGTGCCATAAGACACAGAATTTTATGATTGCAAGCAACTTTTAGAGGGAATCTAACAGAACCGTGAATGGCAAAGGGCTACTTTGGATAGATACAAAGGGATACTTTGGATACAGTCATATCAGTTGTTACCAAGCAGTTATCAAATGGATGGAGGTATTGGAGTTGCCATTTTGATCCTGATACTGAACAGTCCTTAGATTTTGCTCTTCCTAAGTAGCAACCCAAATATCTTTTTGGCTATGTTTTAAGAGGTAGTACAGGTTCAACATACTTTTGAATCTAAAGCAGGAAGAAAAATTATTGCTTGTGATAACTGTAATCCCACTGCAAAGGAATGTTGAGAAATCCTGATATTTATCAGGAAGGTGAGTTTTTGAGAGAACTGTGGCCAGAACTAAAGCAGGATGAAAGAGGAAAGACATCAACACTCATTGAGGCATTGAGATTCATATTACAAGCCTGAGATAAACTAGAATTTACTTAAGCGTCTGAAGAAAAAACAAATAACTCCTTAGAGCAAAGCTGTCTGTACCCTGTCTTCATCCCCTGTCATAGTGAGTTCTGTGACCCCTGAACGGCTATTTTAAAAAATATATTCTTCATCCTGTTTATATAAAAATTAACATTTAAAACTTAAAAGAAAATACAATTTTCTATGATTATACTCTGTACAATCTCAGACAGCTTTAAAATTATCAAAGCTGTAGTGAAATATAAGCAGCTACATCAGCGCCATGACCATGCATCTGTCTAAAGATTATAAATGAACGTAGAACATATCCATAAAAATATGGATTATGGACTCATTCTTCTAGAGGACACTCAGCTTCTACAAATTTCATTAGGAGTTAGATTGTGATACTCTTATCTGTGTCAAGTGATGTCTTAATACTTCATCCCAATGGGATAATTCAAAGAATTAGGTATTATGCCACTTGAAAAAGGTATCACAATCTAACCTTAAAAGCTGAGTGCTCTCAATGCACACTAGCACCAGGCTCATTGCCAAGAAAATTAATGTTAGACTTTCGAGGCAAATAATATTCATTGTTTTCCACAAATTATATTGTCTACCAAAATCATCTGAGAAATTTCTTAACTTATAGACTAAATCCTCTGAGGGGAGGGGGGAATAGCTCTCGTTTCACTGCCTAAGTGTCTGTTCCATTTAAAGGATATTAGCTAGCCAAATGAAAAATGCATGAATCAATCAGCAACAAGGACCTTGATCTCCAAATGAGACAATGCTGAGCTTTGAGATTTATGGTCTTGCTTCCAGAATTCCATTATTTGGAGGAACAACAACAATAACAATGGGAGATGACATCAGAATAACGCGTGTTCTTCTTTTCTTTTCCTTTCCTGTTGATCACAAGATGGTGACTTAGTGTCATTCACCCCTGTCAAATGAGTAAATGTGCAGTGCTTTAAAACCTCACCAGATGCACGCTGGGTTCAAAATAAAATGAGAATATCTTGGATGGAAAGGCATAATTGCCACTTGCATTTTGCACTCCTAATTAGTTTATCCACAGAGCAATTAGCTATTTCTTCCCTTTTGCTTGTATTTCTTCTGCAAACAGAACTCCTTTTGATTTTCACACATGTAAAACATACTGTTGGGAGTCATACTACACTGGTGCAGGGCAAACAAGGATTTCATTCTAACCACTCTTGATTCTTGTTTTCTTTTCCCTATAAAACTGCAGCTGCCCCTTAATTTTATGATATCTTCAGTGGGTGAACTTCCTTCGGACATTGTCTGGCAAGACCTGCCGTAACAGGCTTAAACTCTTCTGCCATAATGCCAAAAGTGCGAGAAGGTAAGGAGGGGATAGATTTACTGGAGGAGGCAAGAGGAACTCACATGAGCACCTGTGCCTAAACCAATGAAGAAGAACACAGGGACCCACACCTTGTTGTATCTTAGAGTGAAAATATTCATACATTTGGAAGTGACTATAAAGATCAGATTCAAACTCAGCCGTAAACTCTCTCCAGATGAGGGGATTTAGAATTTGTTCAGTGCCTTATCTTGCATGGGTGGCTCCTTTCTGGGGCTATACCCCTTCTGCAATTATCATGGCATAGCTCAGACAGTGAGGCAGGAAGGAAGGGTAAAGGATATATCAGAGTTAGGAATGGCCTTGCTTCCTTACTTCAGTAACTTACAGGTTATCCAAATCCTTGGTATAATTTTAGGACACGTCAAGCTAACCAGGTAAACCTCTTTCCCTGATGACATGGTCCTGATTTAGGATGACAGTGAGTTTAATACAGAATATATCAAGTTAGGGAGGTAAAGAAAGAATTGAATCACTTGAATCCTCGTCACCATTCAGGAGTAACTCAGTAACTGGTTATCTGCAGTGAAAATGGCATCCACAATGAAATAATGGCCCTGTATACCAGCCTGTGTATAGAAAAAAGGTAAATTCCAGTGTTTAACTGCAAAAACAACCACCTCATTGGCATGGAATCTCTTCTCAGCAACTTTGTGCATTCTCTTGCAAATAAATCAGCAGAGAACATAATTTACTTATTCTACCAGCATAGAGAAAACCCCTCCAAAGAAATTGGTGTACGTGCTTGCTAACAGAAAACAATGCCTACTGGGGGGCCATCTCCAGTAATACGAGAAAAAAAAATACACATAAATCTTAGACCTAAGGTAAAAGTAGTAATAGAACTGCTGGTCAATCGTTACTCCTACATTACTAGTTGACACACTGTAGTGAAAAAGTGAAAGTGCTGATCACTGAACTGCAGCAGTGGTGCTGTTTGTAGTCATGAATGCATTGTGTGATCTTCCTGTTCTTTGGAGAATGATCCAGTGTGCCGCAGCCAGAACAGCCTTCAGCTCTTGGTAAGGAATCCACACTTCCTAGCAGGAACATAAATTAAACCAAGAACGATTTCTGCCACAGATTACCTAAACAAATATTTTAATCCCCTTTCAGCCTATATATGCCTGTCACTTACTACATTTGCATTTGCTTTCCCAGAAAAAACTTCTGTTTACCATCTCAGGTAAACAGAACTTCTGACAAAGACTACAAGGAGAAAGCAACTGCTTTCCATACTTCTGACATGATATAAAAGCCGTTGGAGTCAATATAGGAATTTCTCTCTGGCTTTGGTAAGTTTAGGATTAGACCATTTTAAACGCAAGATCTGTGTTTAAAAAAGAAAATGGAAAACAGACATGGGAAAATTTAGAAAATACGATGGTTAAGAAACCATCTTGCTTGGAAAAATATTAGATTTAATATTAAAAATATTAGGTTTTTTAAAAATGCAAGCATCCATTTTATATGCTTTGAAAAAGTTTTATTATTATTTATTATCATTACCGGGGGTGCTTGCTTAACAAGAAATTCTAATGTTTTCAGAGTTCACTTGCTCCTGCTGTTTATAGGAGCAGTTTGCTGAGACCAGCAGTCCTCAGGTCATTTATTTCAGACACACCAACCTCTCCCTGTCTGGCTACCACTGCTGCCCTGAGTGATGTGGCCATATAGAAGGCACTTCAATGTAGGACATCATGGCATTGTCTGGTGCTGGGTAGTTGATGACTCAGTGCCGTTTCCAGGGAAACCAAGTGACAGAAAGACCCCGTCTTTGTACCTCATACACACCCAGGTGAATCATGTTTTGGAGACAGAGAGGATAAGGGAATGGACTGCACTCAAGATCAAAATTAATCTGTAACCTTAAAAAAAAGATCCCTATGGTTTATGGCCTTGAGGAATTAGAAAGTTTGTATAGCTTTAGGAAGAAAAACACAAGTCAATGTGAGGGGAAACAGTAAAGGTAAACAGAAATTAAGTTTCTATTTTCTGGGAAAATCTACCTTTTTGACATTTTCCCTGTTCTGAAATGGACTAAAATTTCTTCCCAACTTTTCCTTGAAGTAAAGCGCTAACAGAGAAAAGGTATTTAAAATTAGCCCAAATGCTTTGCTTTGACTCTGAAAATTTTAAGATATTTGAATTAAAATATATTCAGAAAAAAAAAAAGTAAAATCTTTCATTTGATCAGGTATTTTTTTTTACATTTTTCTTGTAATCAGATTTCAAGGAGTTAACATTTTAGATATAAAGTTCTCCATTTATTTCTGAAAAGTTCCTGACAGGCAGGGAAAATAACTGGGCACAGGTACCACAGAGTTTTTAAAATACATCCCATTGCAGCAGGTAGCTACATGTACAGTAAGGCTTTGACTTTGCTGTTCTAACCTGATCTCAGCACAGTTTCTTTACCGGCCTTTGTTGCTCCAAATGTTCTTTTAGACTGCTAATCTGAAGGAGGGTCCCTTGTAGTCCTGTGATGACACTCCTTTATTTATCAATAGATGTCCACTGAAAAAAAAAAAAAAGGTGACTTCAGTGGCCCCCTGCAGATGGAGGAATCTGGAGATCTGAAGTTAGGTTTCCCATTTCAGCAACATATTGTACTAACTTATGGTGGCTCTTCTTTTAGCTAAGAGCATCACCCAGCTTCCAGCACGGCTACAGCTGTAGGAAACGACTGGCAGCTAACACCGTAATGAGTAAGTATCTACTGAGATTCACTCATTACTATTAATTTCCCCATTGCTTCCAACTGATTCAGGAACTACTTATGGAAATTCTTCTTCTTCTGTCTTGCTGAAATCCAGTGCTGTTGCTGTCAAACCTGCCAACAGGCGCAGCAATGCTACTGTGATAAAATAAGTCCAATTCTATCCCAATCTTGCTTTCCTAGGGAAGAACAGAACTCATTAAATAATTATCAACTGTGACAAGAAAGTAGCTGGCCAAACACTTGCTGCTAATCTAGGCATGACAGCAGGACTATACCTTTCAAAGCAGTAATTAGTTAGATGAACAACAACATAAGTACCAGACAATGACATGGAAAGGACTGTCCCTAAAGGACAGATCCATTATTTGCAGGGTATAGCGTTTGTGTGACTTATGAATGTTATTTTGCGGTATAAAATTACATTTCTCCTCTGCTGCCTTTCTCTTTGTTTTCTGCACAGTTTATGGAAGGCAACAGAGAGAAAATCCGGAGCTGAAGCCACGAGAGAGCAGGTGGCAGAAGCTCTGCAAGAACTTCCTTACATTCATGAAACGAGGGTGGGTGGATAGATCCCATAGTAGAGCAACCCCATAAGCCTGCACCCCCAATCTTGTGTGGATGAGAAATCTGGTACTTGCACCCTGCCCTTGTTTTATGCTTGGACTGATACCTTGTGTAGATTTGTAGATTATGATTGGTAATCCTCCTGACTTTCCTTTCTCGACAGGGCAGATTCTTAGGTGGTGTAGATTGGTGTAACACTACTGAAGCCAGTGGAATAATACAGATTTATGCTCAGCACACACCAAAACAGCAGTAAGTGCCACAGGTGTTGTCCCATAAGCTAAAAGAAATCACAAGCCTTAACTGCTTCCATTGAATGCAGAAAGCAGGATTACAATCACACATTGAGTCGAAGCTGAAATTACACCCAGCCAAACTTGTTTTCAACTGGACTGTTCCAGTGCTTAAAGTTAAGTATACACATAAGTGTTTGTAGGATTAAAGTCTTGGTTTGTAATGACAGAGCAAATCTAAATAGAGATGGATTAGCTGGCAGGGGGCAGGTGAGGTGGTCAAAGGCACATGCAGTTCATCATATGGCTCTGTAATTTACTATGTGATTATCACAACTACATATTTGGTGTGGGGATATAGATATACATGCACACATGTATACACAGAGCCAAACTTTATTGGCACAGAGGCCCCACAGTCATTTCAAATTTAGACTCTGGGCTGCGCTTGTTCCAGGACTGTGTGTCTCTTGCCAACACACTGAAGCGCCTCAGGCTTCAGTCTGATTCTTTGTTTGCTTGCCCATTAAAGTTCTTATCCCACACTCCCTTTTGGCAGAAAATTTTGTTATTTCTGCTTTATGCTGGCCTAGGCCCTTCTCTTGCCTCTGTTCCTATTAACCTATAGCAGTGACAGCCAGGAGCAAACTGAAGCAGCTGGTTGGAGGTGCTACTGTCAGACTGAGAAACAGCTGTTGTGCAGAGGGGCCACCCTGAAAAACTTCTATTGCAGCATTGCTGGGCTGTAGTTTCACCATTGCAGTTGGGGAATTGGGGAAAGAGAGCACTTTCATTTTCAGATATTTAATTGCTGAAAAATGTAGGGGTGTGTGCAGCATCTTTATTGGATGTCACACAGAAGTAATGCTTTCCAGGTATTTTTTGGCACTTCGCATCATTATCCTCTTACTGCCAGCATGGAATGGCCCCATGTTGCAACTCAGTGTGCAACCGGCTTCCAATTTTTCTGTTTAAATTAATATTTACCAGTTGGTTATTTTTGGCAGTCTTTTATTGATAGCACCAATTCAAAACAAATAGCCAAATTCTGCCCTTGGTTACAGCTGTATGACATTTGGGGTTAACTCCACTTTTACGAACGCCACCAAGGGCAGACATGGTCCTTTTCCTGACCTTTTCTCTGTCCTTACCTTTAGATAAGAGCTGGGCTGCAGTTTTAACTTTGAGTAAGTTGGGATACAGCACTGAGTAGAACTCCAAAATGTATTGATTGGGCACTTCTCTAAGATATTTAATAGTCCCTGCATCTTACCCTTCAGGAACCAGTCACTTCAGAATACCATCATGTATGTGCAGAAGAAACTCTTGCAAGAGCACTATAAATTAGACCTTTGCTATCAGCCAAAAAATTTAATTACTGGGTACTTTTGTATCCATCAAAAATCAGGGGGATTAATCACTTCAGACTTATTTTATTTATTTCTAGACTAAAAATGTAGCAGTCATTGACCAGGGCATAGGACCTACACTGTCATTAGGATAGATTCAGAGCAGGTGAGGTACTCAAAGAAGCTGCACAGAATTTTCTGCATGTCCTGCTCTATGTTGCCTCCACACCTCTGCAAATGTACGGCATTCCTGAATCCAGGACATTGACACGAGTCAAAACCTCAGCTATGTTAATAGAAAAGCTATAAAATGGCAGGACAGTGCCTGTGTAATTGGCATGTGGGCCTAAGAACTGTTGCGTTCGGCTCACATGAAGAGCTGTGCTTTGAACAACGTTCCTGTTTGTCACCTTAAGGGTGGGAAACCACTGAAAGAACAAAGTCAGCCACCAAGGCTGCCAAGCTAAGTTTGCTGTGACATTGATAAATATTCAAGCCAATGTCTTTCAAATGTTATTGTGAATCACCTTTCCCTCCTTCCTTCCCCTGCTTCAGTCATCTTGCTGGCTCAGAATATTCACCTTTGTCTCAGACCTCAGCTGCCTTCACTTTATTGCATATGATTGCTATTGTCTTTGTCTCTTTTATCCGCTTCACTGTGTCTCATTTTCCTAAAGTATCTGGCACCCACTTTTCCGTAACACCGTTCCTTTGTTTCAGGAAATCATAATTTCAGGAGGCAGCAGAAATACAGTTCCAAAGGCCACTGGGTGACATCCTCTCTCACCTGATCTTTATTCATATCGGGGTTTAATGGCACTATTTTTTTCCATTTCTCAAGCACCCTGCAACACCCTTCCTCCCTGACAGGAAGGCACATTTTATTTCTCATAAAAATGCTTTCCTACCAATCTTCTGTTCTTCAGAAGTTTCAGAGACCTTTCTCTTAAATGCTGGTTTTCTCATGTGGATGGACCCATTGACCCGGTTGTGGTTTATTACTGTTTTGACGCTTTTTTCTCCTTCCTAAATTTGGAAGAACTTAGACCCTTTTGTCATTTCCAATTCCTGTCACATTGGCTTCAGCAGCAATCTTTCCAAATGCTGTTTTGAATATTGTGGTAAGAACAATTGAGAATTCTCAATATCTGACCTGTCTGCCTTTCTAAAAGTAGTAGTATTTTTAACATAATACCACTAATCTTGTGTTTGTGGCTCATACATAATCAACCTGTCCCTCATATCATCAACACCACCAAAAAAAAAAAAAAAAAAAGTAGTTTCTCTCATTTCTACCAACTCGGGCAAGGATGCTGTTATGCTGTCCTTTATGTACACTTTCTTAGCTCCCTGGTGCACTAAAAAAGGGCCCTCGGTCCATTGAAATAACACAAAACCTCAGTTGCTGATGGTAGTGGTATGTGATTTCCTGTGTACGTTTTACACCAGAAGGTACAGTGCCTATTGTACATCCCCATTTAGAACTCAAACACAATGGCTCATGCAGCTGCATGGTGACCTGCCAATAAAGTTTAAGACAGCATAGACTTCCACATGAATCTGCAGATTAATGAGACAGAGAACTATCTTCTTTTTTCCCCACAAAAGGCTACTCGTGCATTCAGAATGTGCTGCAGACTAAAACCAAAGTTCAGCTCGCCACAGGAGTAGAGAGAGAAGAAACACGCACAGGATACACTCAGAAACAGCCCAGCCCTTATGGAAAACTCCTGTGGAATTTAACACAAAATGATACGCTTTCTACAGCTTTTTTTTTCTTTTCCCTACCATCCTATAGCTCAGATACCTCTTCTATTAAATTCTATACAATGGCTCAAAAAACTTCATATAAAAGATATAACGCTCCATAGGTTTTAGAGTAATTTTATAGTGTTCCGTTACATTTCTATAGGACCCCCTTGTTTCTATTCCAATAATGTCATCCAGAACTTTTCATAAAAGGCCTATCTTATAACAGGCCCTTTCCCTCTCTGTTTTTCTTTAACAAAATGTGTATAGAGATATACATTACAAGGTGTGTTTCTTACAACTCCATGATTATGCAGGCATATTAAATTTCCCACATGTGGGAAAAGCATTATTTTTCTTTTGGCTAGCAAGCTAAGTAAATTAGTGAGCAAACTGTCAAAGCCAGACAAATAAAAATTTACAACTGCCTTCTCATCTTGATTAGGCCAATGAAACAACACTACTGTGGGAGAGGGGGAAAAAATGAGCTTTCAGTCTTTTTTTCCTATCATTTTGAAGCTAAGCCCAGACTATAAACACTTACAGAAACCTTGCTTGGTGAATGTCCTCTCAGGACTTTATGTTAAAAGGTGAAGTAAGTAGTGCAAGGGTTAATTTAGCTCCTTCAAAAAAGTCTTCAGGAAGTGTTTGGCACCTCACCGTCCTAAAATTATGATGTAATTCTTACATACCTGTCTTTCTGGAATACATTGGCTGTTGTCTTGGGTGTTAATTCAAGCATTTCCAGGGTTTTGGGCTGCTTAATATTTGTTGGTGGACACAAAGACAGCAGGTACTTCAAGGGTGATCTCACACATTTATAATCTGAAGGTGCTAATCCACTATGGAAAGATAGCTCAGACTATAGTTTAAGATAATAATTAGAGGCCAAATTATTCCAAAATGGACTGGAGAAATGGCAGTAATTTAAATAGAATTTTTCATTCAAAAGGTCACCTAGTTAACTGTTAAAACAACACTGGATTCACTAATCCCTGTTTGTCATGGCCATGGTTCCAGACATGAAATTGTCTTCACGTATGTTGCTCAGAGTGAAGAAGAACACAAGGATTTCCATATGGCCTTATGATAAGCAATAAAAATTACAGTGACTAAAGAGATGCTGTCTAAGAAATAGGTTTCAGTGCTCACTTTTTGCATTTACAGAGTTAGTGATCAAAATAAGTAATTCCACATCTATGAAGGCAAATGCTGGGTATATTAAGAAATTTATAGAAAACTAAAAGTAATTGAAAAACTTAATTGAAAAGTTAATTGAACCAATGAAGGTCACACGGTCTATTATTTTTTTCTCTTCCATAAATTTCACAGAGTAACCATGTTTTGATTTCTGAGAGGTAAGAGACAGAAGCTTAAAGCAAAGTGGCAAGCTTTAGCTTATCAATTTGAGACAACTATTTTTAGTCACTGATTCTTGACACAAAGACTACCCTTGCCAGTTTTCATGGCTTGAAGAGAAGGACCCCAGAAAGGTTTGATAAAATGAGAATGTCTTTAAAAAGGACCCATACAAAACAAGTAAGAGCAATTCTCCTTGAGTTGATTAATTTCACTTATCAAACAATAATTTTGTGTCAGTTTTGACTCATCAAGAGATCATTTTGTTCATAAGAATGCCTTTGATGGTGCAAAAAGGTCTCTGAATACATGAATCACAATTCAGTACCATCCAAAGCATCATCAGATGTCATAAAAAGGGATAAGTTCAAATTCCATAAGAGTTAATGTGGATTGGGTATCCACTTATTTTTATTATCAAATCTTTATTTCATTCCTGAGATGACAATATTATGTCTTCCTGCTTTCATGATTGTTTCAATTCATCCAGCTCCTGCATACATTTCAGTACTTTACATTTTTACATAACCCCCTTGAGAAGCAGCTTTGCATTGACTCATTTTCTTTCTTTTCCCTCTTTAAGAAAGTTTTGTCTCTGTGGATTTTCTCTAAAGATGTTTTAACTGATGAGCTATGATTTCAACACTGTTTCCCAGACTGACTGAGCAGTGGAGTTTCATTCACATTGTGAGTGTGTTTGCTCAAGTTGGTACTATGGTCCAGCTGAACACAGTCTTCAGCTCTCAATACTGTAATTCTAATGCATCTTCTGTTCTCTGTCTTTCTTTTGTTCCTTAAGATATTTCTTGAAGTATGGAGAGTCCCTACTCCCCTTCTAGCACTGGAGGAAAAGTGTCATATTAGTCTTTGGGAATGCTGATTTCTGTTCCTAGTTTTCTAGTGTTTGAAAAAAGCCTGAGTTTGTTAACACAGACGTTTTCTGGGACAGAATTTATGATTGATGTATTTGTCCATGAATTCCTGTTTTTATTTTTTATTATTTTAATAAATCAGAGTAAAATTACATGCAAATACATCCATGAAGTTCATTGAGGCCGAGAGCAAGATCCTGAACATTGGTCAGGGCAATCCCAAGCACAAGTACAGGCTGGGGGATGAATGGATTGATAGCAGCCCTGTGGAGAAGGACCCGGGGTTGCTGGTGGGTGAGAAGCTCAACATGACCTGACAATGCCCGCTGGCAGCCCAGAAAGCCAACTGTGTACTGGGCTGCATCAAAACAGTGTGGGCAGCAGGTCCAGGGAGGTAATTGTTCCTCTCTGCTCTGCTCTGGTGAGACCCCACCTGGGGTGTTGTGTCCAGCTCCGAGGCCCCCAAAAGAGGAAGGACATTGATCTGTTGTAATGAGCGCACAGGAGGCCACAAGAATGATCTCAGGGCTGGAGTGCCTCTGTGATATGAAGACAGGCTGAGAGAGTTGGGGTTGTTCATCCTGGAGCAGAGAAGGCTCCAGGGAGAACTTACAGAATCCTTAGGGATCTAAAGGGACCTACAAGAGAGCTGGGGAGCGACTTTGTACAAGGGCAGGTAGAGATTGGACAAGGGGAAGTGGCCTAAAACTGAAAGAGGATAGGTTTAGATTAGATATTGGGAAGAAATTCTTGACTGTGAGGGTGGTGAGGCACTGGAACAGGTTGCCCAGAGAAGATGTGGATGCCCCATCTCTGGAAGTGTCCAAGGCCAGGCTGGATGGGGCTCTGAGCAACCTGGTCTAGTGGGAAGTGTTCCTGCCCATGGCAGAGGTTTGGAACTAGATGGTTTTTAAGGTCGCTTACAACCCAAACCATTCTATGATTCTATGAAATCAAAAAAATATATATTTTACTTTCACTTAGTATTTGCACCAAAACTTTGAGTATATCTAAACCCATCTGTATTACCCAGGTCAGTTGCTGAATAGCCTCCTTTTCTGTCTTATATATTGGGATTTTCCAAATTTTTGGCTTAAAGAACATTTGTTTTTCCATGTGGTCAATCACATCTGCTGTACTGGTCCCTCTACACGCTCGGGCCTTGAAGTTCACTTACCCTCTGCAGTCCAGGTGCTCCAGCTGCATGCATGGAGTCTGACAGCTCCCGGTCCCACGCAGCCTTTCTTTCTCACCCCCCTGAGAGGCTTCTCAGTGATACAAACCTGCAAGGCAGTTACACTTGAAGATAAAAGTTCCCTTGGTTTTACCATTATTATTATTATTATTATTATTATTATTATTGCTATTGCCCTTCTCTTAACTCTGAGAGCTAATAGGCACTGACAACAGACAAGGGAGAAGTGAGTATTTATCTAAAATGTAGTTGTGTGTATCTAAAATACTTTCACAGCGCAATTCTCCACAGTGCTGAATACCCGAAATCCCTGATCAGTTCACACTTATTCTGTCTCCATTCTGGATCATTCCAAGAGCATCCCCAAAAGAGTGCAATGGCTGTGTGACAGATGGTTTCCTCCAGAAGGCATTCCCAAAGGCAACACGGACAAGGCTGCACCATATTATCTCCCGTCCCCATCTCTGTGACAACATCCAGCCCTTCAAGTATGCCCTGTGCCACATCCCTGAGCTCACAGAACTCTGCTCAGTGGAACCAGCACCAGAGGCGCTGCAGATCTGGGGATATGTTATTCCATATACATTGAGCAAACACCACAGATTAAGAGTGCTCTTCCTGGGCCAAAGGCTCACTAGCCCAGGCCCAGAGCAAAACTCCCAGGCTTTCACTGCATTTTTTTTTCCTCCCATTCACTTAGTGGATGCCACACAAGCTAAATGACCACCAAAAAAAATTGTTGCAAGTAATGAGAATTCCCAAAGTCACTGCTTGTAATAAAAATACTCTATATTTGACTTAATTTTCAAATGCACTCTGATACCTAATACAAAGGTGGGAGAGCACCACATTTCTGTATAAACACATCTGGAGGCCTTCCAGCTGCTGCTGGTGTGGTACCTCTCAGCACAGTGTCCCTCACAAATACTT
The DNA here is from genome assembly GCA_013397775.1 of Eulacestoma nigropectus. Taxonomy (NCBI): domain Eukaryota; kingdom Metazoa; phylum Chordata; class Aves; order Passeriformes; genus Eulacestoma; species Eulacestoma nigropectus. The sequence goes on from VZTE01001498.1 coordinate 1,002,582, forward strand.
AATACTCTGCTGGACCAGGTTTCATCTTTCAAGAAGTAGAAGTGCCTGTCATCCATGATGATGGATGGTGGCTCTTGTCTCAGCAAAATCTGTGTATTCTCTGCTTCTGTCCATGTAGAAAAGCAGGCACAGAAGGAAAAGCAGACGAGGTGGTTGACAGAGAAAACACCAACAATGTGGACATGAATTAGCCTGCTGAAAGATAGGCTCCTCAGGCAACAGGGAATCACACCCTGTAAGAGGGAGCTGGTATACTTCAAGAAGGCTTTTTGGTTTCCAGAATCCATCCACTCAACGCCTTTTTTTCCATTCATGAAATTAAACCAGGACAGTAAGAGAAGGTGGTAAGAACAATATTAGTTACAGTTCTCCCTCCTTCCTGCTATTACTTCATTTTGTTGGGGAAGAGATTTAAAGGAGGAATAGTGCTCTGCAGCAAAAAGGAAGCAAAAGGAAAATTATGACATGCAGGAAATTGAATATTAAGATATCTGGATATCCAGCAAGGAAAAAAAAAGACAAAAAATAAAAGAGTATGTGAAGTACATACACAGAAGAAATCTCAGCAATGAATTTTGCTGGGAACTAGATGAAGGTGGTAAAATCATTAATAATGAAGAAAGCCATATTCAATAAATAGGTCTCTCCTTGATTTGGAAAAAGCAGGATAACAGCAGTATCATATCAGGCAGCCAAAGCCTTTTTCAATCCATTAGTAACCAAATAGGATGTTAAATATCTACTTGTGATAAAAACCTGTAATTCATCAGGCCCAGATAACTTGCACCTGAGGAGTCTCAAATAGTTGGTGGAGGAGATTCTTCCTTCCACATGTTAATTTTTAATGGGTCTTGAAATAACACAGAAATTCCAGAAGACTGGAAGAAGACTGATGTTTTGCCAGTATTCAGCAAGGACGAACATGATGACCTTGGTAAATATAAGCCAGCTAACCTAACATCAAACTGGAGAGGAGGTGAGGGGGGAGCAAAATAATAGAATATGGGATTCAACCGATAAAGAATGAAAGGACAGGAAGTAATTAATGCCAGTCAGCATGGTTTTATGGAAAATAGGTCTTGTCAGACAAACCTGATTAGATTACAAATTTGGTTGAAAAGGTAACTGCCTCAGTGTGATATACTGAGACATTTGTAAGGCATTTGATTTAATTTTGCAAAGCATTCTGATTTTAAAAAAAATATTGTACAGCCTCGGTGAAATACCCCCCAGCAGAACAATGCTCTTATTAAGCAGCAAATCTCAAAAATGTTTTATCTATGGGAAGTCATCACTGAATATAGATATTTTTAGCACGGCTGGGAAAGGGTCAGTCTTAGGCATGGCATTTGAGCACTTTTGTAGCTGAGTTAAATATAAATTACTGTTGATTGTACTGCTAATGCAATCTTTGCAAAAACATATAGAAAAGTAACCAGTATGTACATAGATGTGATGTTACATCTTTATACAGCATTGGTGTGGCTACTGAAATGCCTCAGAGTTTCAGTGATCATATGTTTCACAATGCTGCAAAAAAACCCAGAGGTTTAAAGAATAGCTGCAAAACTCATTATTAGAACTGAAGAAAATGCCTTACTATGAGAACTTTAGAGAATATGGAGAGATTGCTTGGTTACAGTGAGTAAATACCTCCATCAGCAGAAAAGCAGCTCACACACTTTCCTTATTCAGCACCCCCGGTGTGCTCGGAAGAAAGAGGTAGGCAGTCTTAGGGCCCAGGTCACCCTGAAGGGTTTCTGTTTCCACATCAGTAGCAGGATAGGTTAAATACAGCCTGGTGGCAATGGGGTGTCCCTCATGTCAGGAGGGGTGCCTGACCTACTACACACAGCAGCACTCATGTAGGTCGTCTGCATCTGTGAAGGCTCCAAGATTTTTCTCTCGCTTGTAATCCCTCTCCAAGTAAAAGGGCAGAGAAAATGACCCTGGATAACTCAGAAAGTGTCCCGGCCAATTATCCTAGGGAGCCTCAAGGAGTTATCAGAGGATCAAAGACCCTTCTCTAGTCTTCAACTCAGAAAAGTTGCAGCTAGACAACAAAAGGAGAGGCAGAGGAAGAATGTGACAACTTAATGATGCTACAGTAGCACCGGGTAAGATCCTCAACTTGAGCAAGCAGGTGCCACTCCTTCAAAGTCAGTGGAGAGATGCTGATTTACACCAGTGGAGAATCTGACATAATATGTTTTTTTATTTGCTTGAGTCCTGCCGTGGCTCCATAAGCAAAGGTTAATACAGGTCTGCCAGGGGCAGGCTGGAGTTAGCACAGAAAGGCAGTTGTGAGGTTGCTGATTCTGATAAAAGCAAATTGTGAACTGCAAGCATCTGAGTGTTGAGTGTCACATTCACACCTAACTGCTGCCCTTGCCTGTTCCCCACAGTCATCCAGCGCTGTCATCATGATATGTTCCTGAAACCACATTTGTGCTGCTGTCACTTTTTGTCTTTGGAAATCTGCGTACAGGCTTTCTGTAATGACATACTAAAAATGCTTGTAAACTTCAAATGAGTGGATTACAATATGTTTAACCCAGGCAAATCACATTAGGCAGAAACTTGAGTCTTTGCTTCTAGGTCTGCACTCGCAGTGGGGATGTTAACACTGATAAAACTGTAGGAGGCACCTGATAGGTGACGGCAGGGAAGAGTTTGCTCCTCTCATGAAAAAGAAAAAAATAGGAACCTCTTTCTAGATCTCTGGGTCTTTCACTGCCACGATGTCTCTAAAGAGAAGGGTCAGACATCTCTATAGGGTTGGCCATCTCCACTTCCACCAGTCCTCTGTGGCTGGGAACAAAGTTCTGACTATCAACAGAACCATAGCATCTCTAGAGTATTTTTGTCTGTGTTTCAGTACTGGGCAATGTCAACACTGTCAACATGTCAACAATTAGTGGCACAGATGTAGAAGATAACATGAGGACAGATTTTGAATGTCAAGCCCAGGCCCCTCTAGGGCTGGGATCACATCCACCTAGAGACACATCGGTGACACACCATCCTTGCAGCCCTCACCGAATTTGGAACTCAATACCATCCCTGACCTCCCACCTCGCAGGTTATTTCCTAAAAGTGATTAACTGCACTTTTCTTCCTTGAAAGGCAGCATTTCCCAGCTCCTGCTGAGTTTTTACCTTCACACTTAATCTCTGGTTTACAACAAATAATACAGTATTGCACTCACCTGCTGAAAAGGTGCAAATCTGAACTGAAACTACCCATAAATTGCAAAGATATCAGAAACAGCTGCCTAGCTACAGCAGAACAGAGTTTAGGACAAGCCATGAAACCTACCCACAAAACCTATTAAACCAGCTTATGCTGAGTTTTTTGTTACTTACACTGCACTGTGGGATGTGCTTCCAGCTGCCCCTGTTGTGAGTACCTGCACTGGTGAGCTGAAAGCAGCTGGTGGTACCAATAGGTTCAGGAAAAGAAAAAACAACATAAAAAGAAAAAACAAAGGATAAAAAAGACAAGGTTAGTAAACCAGATCTCTCTGGAAATAATTGCATTAAATATAGAAAAGGTTATATACCGTTTCCTTTGTCTTTTCCTCTCCCCACAGGCTGCTGGCCTATGATTGTTTCTTGCACCTACCCTGTAGCTGATTTTATTGTTTATTCCTAGCTCCCCCTACGGTTTGCTCGGGGCCCTGTGTCTTAGCGAGTGACTCCCCGCTCCCTTTCCAAGTTCAGACCCTTTCTGGCTAAAGTCTGCAGTGACACGTAACACAAAAAGACAGCTCTGGGCACAGGGCATGCAGCCGTTCCTGGAGAGTGCAGGCTGCGGTTCGGCGGTACCGTTTCTGGAAGATTAAGTGATTAAGCCTAACTAAAAGTGACTAACAGGGATGGATCTTTTCCTGTCAAACACACAAGGTTTTCCATAGAGCAGCTCCAAGGTTGTGAGTGAAGGTGAACAGCTCTGCTTCTAAAGACTCCTTAATTTTAAGAAATTCAAAGAGCAGGCACGACACTTTGTTCTGTGACTTTCTTAAACCTATACCCTACTTCACATCCTTTCATGAGCCATCATCTTTCATATTTAAAGCAGACACAACGGAAGTTAAAAAAAGACAGAGGAGATGAGAAGTCTAAGTCCCTGCAGATGTAAGGTATAATTTAGCAAAGTATTTTATCACCCAATCCTGCCAGGTCCTCAACACGTTCTGCAGGCACAGACTCCTCCACTCATCTTGTGAGCTGTGGGGAGCAAGAGCACTCCAGTCTTTTTCTGGTTGCAGGAAACTCCCTGGTGTTGACTGTTCATTCAGCCTTTGCATGCATATTTATATGGCTAAAGCCTTGAGAGTCTTCATAAATTGATTACCAAGTCTGTGTTTTGCAATAAACCATTATTTATTTAGGCATTCATACTGATTCACAAAAACCCACATTCAGATTTTTTTATCAATGTGGTAAGAAAACACAGATAAAATAGGGAGATCCAAAAGAATATGTTTTATTTATAGGTTTTGCATAAATACAGAAAACGGGGGATGAAGTAGCCACCAAACTGTTTTCATTAATAACTTATCAAACCAGTTTTATTTTTGAAAACATCAAAAGGAAGCTAAAAGCTATGCAGGCAGCTGGTTGAATTTCTCCTGGAGGGTTTGAATGGGACTGCAGGCCGGTGCTGAATTTCACTCTTGTGAATAAATCCATGCATTATCTGTTGGAAGGCAATATTTTTCAGGGTGGAATAAAGCCTATTTAGTAAATTATTATTTTTGTTTTTAAAACTAAATGACTCTTTATTAAAAAAGAGACCTACTGAAATTTGAATTTTTCCTCATTACCTGAGGCATAATCAAATTGTCAGCTGTTTTACAAGGGTGATAATGTGGAACAGAAATGGGATAACATTTGCCATCATTCCAGCTGGTTCCCCCCAGAAGACTTCTTCTCGCAAACTTCTTGTCAGTGAACTCACACAAACTTAGAGAAGCACATGTTATTGTCTAGAAGTGATCTGATAATCAACATCATAGAATCATTAAGGTTGGGAAAGACCTCCAAGATCATCAAGTTGATAGATATGAGCTGTTAGACTTCTTTTATTTGGACACAGTATCATTTGAAACACAAATTAAATGCTAACTTCAGGAAAGAATGTAGGAATTCATCATTGATTTCAGTGTGACCAGGATTTTGCTACTGGAGTATGTCACGCTGTTTTCAGATTTCAGAAGAAAATGCTGAAATATTTCATTTAACTAATGTAGAGGGTAAAAAAGATGAGAATGTTTCAAAATAGTTTATAATGTTGTAACATGACACAACAGCTGAAAAGACAACTGGGCATTTTAAGGGTACAAATAAAGTATATGTGTTTACTAGGGATTTTTGTAAACACACTTATTAAGGAGATTTTAAAATCAAGATTGGTTATTTCCTAAAAGTTCTGCTCTACTTTGAGCAGGAATTAGTTCAAGGAATTCAAATATCTTGTGCAGCATAAGAAGTCAGAGTAGGTGGGTTTAGGAGCTGTGACTATTTGTCTAACTATAATGGATCTATAAATTAATCAAACTGGATTGACCATAAGGGCAGTTTCCCACTTAATGTTAACTCATTCTTAAAGTGAATATATTATCAATCACCATTTTTAAATATACTTAGGTATAGAATAGTCTATAATTAAGAGTCCAGACCTTTGAGCTTGACATCCTCAATCTACACTGAACTGGGATGTAAATGGCAGTCCTCATGCACTAGATGAGCTATTTGGTTAGACACTGCTCTTATTATTTTAATTGGATACCCTAGTTCTACAGTTGGTCATGATCAACATCTAGCTCAGTTGCTGAGGGTGCTGGCATATTTTTCAAGGACTGGACCTATTTGCATTGCTCACTCTTTCCTTGTGAAAACAGTGATGTTTTAACTAATTCAAATAATGCTGGTCCAGAAAGATACATTATTGTTGCAGTGGATCCAATAATTTCATCATGTTACAATGGAATGGGAATATCAGAGAAGTTAAAGATGTGCAACTGGATATAAATTAGTTATAGGAAATAGTGTATTGTTAGGACCCTGAGGGCACAACTAGGACTTCCTGTCCAGCTTCCCTGAGGACTCCCACCCACCTTGTCTCCTGCTGCCCCTGGGACCAGGCTGACCCCGACCGTGCCTGGGGCTGTCAATGAACCTGCAGGGACAGGGTGGGCTTGCCACGTTCTCTCCCTGCCTTGCTTATCCAAGAGGCCACAACACCTGAGCCCCCCCTGACCTGACCTGCAAACCTCCTCACGACTGAGGTGCCTTGCTCTGGAAGGCCTTGCTGCTCCTCTCAGTGGCACTTCACCACTCTGGTGTGAAATAAGTTTCAGATTACCCCACTAACTGCTGTCCTGCTGCAGTCAGTATGTTCCTTGCTGACTCTGCTCCTCCAGAGCTCCGAAGGAGAAGCCTGAATGGATAACAAGCAGCTGCTCCTAAAGATATTTAAAAGCTATTCCCTGAGATAACTGTTATCTTCACAATATTACTGCATAGCAGTGGAGCATGGAAGTATTTCTTTGTCCTTTGGCAGACAGAAAGCTTCCGAATGTGGTAAAACCAAACCAGGCACTTCCTTTGGCACGAGAAAAATTGTGGTTAGGCACAAAATTTATAAAAAAACAAAACAAAACAACCTAAACCCAGAAACAATAGCTCAACGCAAATCTTAGAGGCTGGAAAAAGCCCCTGCTGTGAAGCAGGAGAGCAGAATCACCTCAGTCTTACGTTTCTTCAAATGAATAGGACTCGCTTCACTGACTTCACTGGGACCTGTATTAGGTGCTAATATTAACGAGAGGGCTGTGAGGCCAGCGGGAGAGCCCCGTCTCCGGTGCCCTCGCTGCCCGAGATCCGGGTGGGTCTCGGGGACGCTTCCACCGCACACGGGTTCGCGTGGGCAGTCCCTCCCCGGCCGCAGCCCCGTCGGCGGGCCGGGCAGGGCTCGGTGCCGGGCGGGCCGCAGCTGCAGCCAGGCCTCGGCGGGCAGGCGG
>VZTE01001498.1:1010003-1096277 GCA_013397775.1 Eulacestoma nigropectus
AAGATAAAAAAAAAAAAAGGGAAAAAAAAAAAAAAAAAAGAAAAAAAAGTTCTGCTCTTCCCGTGCTCTGGCGGTCACGTAGACACGTGCGTAACCATCCTCTCGCAGGAAGTTTCATTGATCCGTCTAGTTTTGTAATAACTTCGTGGTTTTAATGAAGGCTTGATAAGGGAAAAAGGGCTTACAATCGCCTAATTCACACTTCACATTTCATAGTGCAAATGGAATATCTATGAATGAAATGAATGAAATATATATATTTTATATATATATATATATGTATATATATCCGTAATGAAATATACGGCAATACCTGTATATTACCTCTGTCTGAAACCTTAGCCTTCAAATTACTTTTACTGGGGCAGAGCGCAGGCAATGCAAGAAGTTGTTTGTCGCGTGGCTGGGAACATTGGGACTGGAGTGCTGCCTGCTCCTGCGTGGTGCGGGAGGGATGCGGGAGGGCTCGAGTTTGCTGGGGCCCCTGCAGCTGCCTCCTCACCTGTGTGAAGGGCAGGTGTTCCAGTGTTTGCCTCAAGCCTCTCAATATGAGCCGCTGCAGGGGGGAAAAAAAAAAAATAAAAAAACAAAAAAAGGCGTGTTAGGGTTAGCAAATTCAGCATGGATTTGACACTCTGGCATGTCACACCACACCGTATTTTTAGAAGGTGTAGTACTTTCGTGGCTTCTGGCAGCTTACTGACGAATTAAGTGCTTACCTGGTTATAACTCAGAGCAAATGTTAGTAGTTGCCTCAGTAATGAAAAACAGTTGTTGTAATTGTGCTATTTTTATCCATACATCCTTTTTCTTTCCTCATTACCTTATCTACTTATGACTTGTTCACTTGATTCACTCCTCTCTTTGCATATGAGCACCTAATATAGTTTCTAGTGAAGCCGGTGAAGTGAGTCCCATCAATTTGAAGAAGGGTACAGCTGAGGTGATTTTCCTCTCCTTTACACCAGTGGCTTTTCCCAGCCTCTAAGATTTGCATTGAGGTGTTGCTTTTGATTTTAGGGGTTTTTTTAACTCTTGTACCGACCCACAAATTTCCTTGTGCCAAAGAAACTGTCTAGTTTTGTTTATCACATTCAGATTTGTCTGGCGAAGGACCAGGGAATACTTCCATACTTCATTGATATGAAGCAATACCGTAAGGATAATAGCTATCTCATGGAATAGCTCTTAGTTATCTTCAGGAGCAGCTGCTTGTTATCCACGCAAGCTTCTTTGGAGCTCTGGAGGAGCACAGTGATCAAGGAACATACTGACTGCAGCAGGACAGCAGTTAGTGGGGGTAACCTGAAACTTTTTTCACACCAGGGTGATGAAGTGCCACTAAGAGGAACGATGTCTCGGTGATGTAACGTGATCTGCCAGTGCTCAGACATGTGCTCTGTGGCTGTGGCTGTTGCATTAGCACTGAACTAGCACGTACTAGATTCCGAACTGTGCTTGTTGAGCTTGCAAAGAGCCCTAGCAGGAAGGCTGTGGGCTCAGCACCAGCCTTGGGAAGGGAAACTTTGCGAAGCTGTCATGAAAACTTCTGTGCTAACGTGGGCAAAATGAGGCTGTAACATTGTATTTGCATGAGATAGTGGTTGTTACTTTAAATACGCGGTTGTAATGTCAGCGAGAGGAGTCATGATGTTAGCCGGGCTCGCTCATGTTGCACCTTGTGTGCGTTGCAAATACAATCAGAGGATGCCAGACTTGCTGGTTTTTGTGGGCTCCGAATGCCAGTGACCACCAAAATGTTGTACACTATCACATCGTATGAGGACCCTCACCCTTGATTTACTCTACTGAGCTTACCTCAGTTTAAGACAATTTTTTTTCTTTTTTGCTACTTACACCAGGGAGGGTGTGCAGACATTTTAAAAGCATTCAGTACTGCTGCGAGATCCCTATTGCTGTCATACCAAAATGTCACTTGTTGGGTAACACATGTTCTATTTTTGGTGGGATCTGCTGCAACACATGCACTTTAAAGCAGAAAAGGACCTTCCTTGCGGCAGTTCCCTCTGTTGGGGTATATACAAATATAAGAAAGGAGAGTATGAGCCTTAGGTCTGCTCAGAATACACAGATATCAGAGCGGATGGGGTGGGACAGTAAGGGGCTCTGAGGTGACAGGAGATCAAACAGTATATTTAATAACACAGTATTTTTTCTTGGCTTTTGGAGGCACTTACTCAACAAAGGTCATGCTTTCTATAACCAGAGAAGCAGTAGAATGGTCATAGCAGAAGCAAAGGGTTAATATTGGTGAACAAGTACACAGACCAGTTTTAAAGTTTGCAAAACACAGAAAATGTAGCTCATTATGTGTCATATAGGGGCAAAAAATGATGCTGTCTATCAAACAGCATAGAGTAACATGTTTCCAAACCCAGCAATTTGTCAAGAAAGCAGAGTGCTTTTGCATAATGAGAGTTGTTTGGAAAAAACTTGCTTTTGAAAGTCTAAACAAATAAAAATAGTGTCTACTGTTAAAAAATGTGGTTCAATCTGTAGCTGCAATGCTCTGAAGACAATACAGTTTTCATTGTGAAATGCAAAATACTGTGCAAAAAGTGATCCAGCATGCAGTTTTATTTCATTCAGGTTTCTAGAACAGAATAACTTCTGTTTTCTTTTTAAGGAAAGAAGGATTGTCCAAGTGTGGAAGATGCAAACAGGCCTTTTACTGCAATGTGGAATGTCAGGTACGGTCATGCGATTTGTGAGGGTGGGGTGTGCTGAACTCCAGTTTTTGTTTGTGTGGCATTGATATGCTCTAATTGCAGCTATGGTTAATAGCAGTCCAGTCAGTTCCAGCATCCCACAGATGCTGACCGTGGAGTTGTGCATGGGACAATTACAGGATTTTGACATGGTCTGCATGAGTCTTTCAAGATCAGTAGCTTCAGGGCTTGGTACCACTGAGACTTTGATTAGAGCTGCCTGTCAACCCACTAATTATGTCTGTATTACTTCTTCCTTTAAGGACAAACCAGATAATTTAACATCAGCTCACTAAACTGGTAAGACATCCTGTGTCTAATGGAAAACATCAAATCGCTAAATAGCCATCTTAAGAGAGTTTTTTTAGTTTAGTTTTGTTTTGTTTTGTTTTATGATATTTGCGGATATTTTGAGTATTGAGACTACCACAGCTGATGGTAGTCATAACCATTTGAAACCTACCAGGCTTTCTCCCTAACTTATTCACTGTGGCAACTTTTATTCTTTTTGTATGCTTTGTTTTTTTAAAGGCCCCTGGAAGTAGAATATAAGTGTACACTAAAGTAGAGCAATACAGAGACATCCAAAACGTTTGCATGCAGTTTTAACTCTGTTTTTAATTAAAATTAGAATAAGCACCTTAAAAAAAAAAAAAGGCCAGAACTAGATTCTAACCTTTTTGGGCCATCAGCTTGATATGGAAGAATTATTTCTGTGTGGAAAAACTCAACTGGATTGCTGGTTGAATAACCTAAGCTATGCAAGGTGTGTGGTGCTGGGCAGAGTGTGGAACAATGCTTATGAAGGATTTGAGTCACCCAAGGTCTGGCATACAACTGTGTGTTAGCTATAAATAATCCAAACCTTCTCCTACGTGTTAACCTGCTGTTGGGTGCATGGGTACATGCCAAGTGGTCTCTCTTGTCGTTACCTGGACAGAGATGTTGTGGTTTGTGCTGTTCAGTTCCCAGGCACTTTGGACATGGCTGTTGCTTGTATTTCAAGGATGTATCTTACTCTCCTGTTGCACAAGTTTCAAAAGAACCCTGACCTCTCCTCAGTTTTTCTTCTTTTACCTCCCCAGCTTCCTGCTTTCCCACAGAATCTTAGTGAGTTGTAGGTGGATCAAATAGCCTTTTGGTTTTGAGGCACCAGGAGAACTCAAAAGGCTTAATAGAAATAAGTTTTTTACAAGATTTGCAGTAGTTCATAGACTTTCCAAAGTGAAAGTTTACTCTTATGACCATCCGTAAGGGTCTTGAGAGGAATCTGGATGAGTTTTAAAGACAATGTAGAGAAAACCCATGATTCATTCATGAAAAATGCTTGTTTCTAAGAGATGTTTCCTCATGACATTATTTCTTATACGCCTTTAACTAGATGAGGGAAGGAAATACTTGAACAAAGCATCTGTTTAGCAGCTTTTATCTGAGACTGAGTTTCTTCTCTTACTGTATAAAACTTACAGTGGTTTATGAAGCAGCTAAGCAAGATTTTCTGAAGTAGGAAAGCTCAGTAATTTGTGCTGGGAAAAGTATCAAGTAGATATCATGTTGGAAGTACAAGAACTTATTTCTTTTCATCCATGGTCCTTCGCTTTCACTGCCAAGTGGCCCTCCCTCAGTGTCCTGACTTCCAGCCTTGACAAAGTTTATACTTTTATATTTAAAAACAAGGAAGGATTGGTTTATTTTTTTTTCCTGGTAAAGTTTTGTATTTGTATTGCTTTTTTTTAGATTGATTTTTTTTTTTTTTAATTTTTTTTGGTGGTCAGAATTCTCTCTCTCTAGAGGAACGTTTTCCTAGAATAAAAACCTGAATTGCTCAGACTGAGAGTCCTTAAGTCTGCTAAAGCTGATGCTCAGCAAAAGCCTGTCTGTCTGATAAGTTAGTGAATTAGAATATTTTCTACCTGTTGGTGTGTGGTATGATGCTTTAGATATAAAGGCCTTTTTTAGATTTTGTTGATGGCTAAACTATAGTATGACGTACAGCGGTACTACCAGGTATCACTCTTACTGGTGATAGGCATATGGTTTTTGACTCCCTAGTTGGTATAACACTGTCTTCCATCTTTTGAGCCCTTCTGAGTCAGTCTGATGAAATTTTTGAACGTTGCCGAGATTGAATTCTTCGACATTCTTTCAAAGTTGCCTTCAAGCATAATATTCTCTAGAAACCGTTCTCCGCTGACTGTACGTGCTACACAGACAGTCTGCACTGCATCTTCATCCCTGTCTTCTTCAAAGGCACTTTTCAGCAGTTCAGCAATTCTTTGTCAAAGCCAAAAAGGACATCTGTGCCTTGATACTGAATTTGTAACACTGGAATGTACAGGAAATGTGTCCCTTTTGCCTCCATGGATGTAAGACATCATGCAACAGTGATAAAAGGGCAGGGCTGTACTTGAGAACTGTCATGGTATTGCTCATTTAATTTTTTTTTTTAAGTTAATTTTTCCCTGTAAATCCATGGGTATTTTGCTCAGCTAAAAATTATATGTACCCAGCCAGGGCATGGTATGGTTTCATATGTTGGTTAATACCTTGTTACTCAATATAAATCAGTCAGACAAATGTTTACCACATGAGGCATACTGGAATAAAAACCCAAAGCTTTTGAGCTTGCTCTTTTCTTACCGAAATACCTCCTATACCACAATTCATAGGAATTCTTGCTCCTTGTGGGGAGAGGTGGATCTATACACACACACATGCACACACACTGGCTTTGGCACAGTTCCTTAATGTTCCTGTTTTGGTCTCTTACTTTGCTTTTAAGATAGATAACCACATGTTTGGCCTGTATTAAGCTGGATGTTTGTGTGGGGGTGGATTTGGCGATGGATGCAGGGCACGTGAGGGTGGAAGTTGCCTTCACTGCCTGTCCTTGCTGCTTTTAATGTTTTGTGGGTTGGATCTAGTCTGGGTTTGCTGGGTCTTTCTTTTCCCAAGCCCTAATCCAGTTCTCCTTTTAAAAGGGATTGTGGTTTCCAGCAGATTCACACCTTCCCACTCTCCAGTGTCACCTCCTTGGAGCACAGGCCTGTTATTATAGTAGTAGCTTTCAGCCCCCATCTGCAGCTGTTTGGGTCTTGACTTCTTAAATTATAATACTTTTAGACAAGCAGCAGGAGACCTGTGCTCATTTTTTTCTCCCCAGAAATTAGCTGCTGAAACACCCTGAAGAGAAATGTTTTAAGAGGGTTACATGGTTGCAATTTTGGAACTGGTGAACTTGAACCGGCTACTGGAACTCCTCTTGCTGTTATTACATGTGGCTATCATTTATCCTAGACAGAGTGGAGATCAGCTAGCCAGAGTGCAGAAAGACATGTTTTTATCACGACTTTCAGCATTTGAAATATATTTTGAGCAAACCATTTATGAGTTTATCTTAACATGTCATGTTAAAGGCTGCTGTAGTTGGTATTGCTGGAGTAAGTGAAACAGGTATTTTTAGCCAGCCTCAAAATGTAGTTGCAGACATGTAATTAGCATTAAGCAGGTGTGTTTTAAATGGGACCTTGTGGAAATTGCCTGCTCCTCTTTGGTGAGCTGTAGAAAAAAATACAAAATTTTTTTCTGTAATGATTCTGCACAAAAGAGTTTTGACACTGCAAGATTGTGTTGGGTGTCTGTCCCCCTATACAAAAACTTTCCCAATATATTTTTCTTTGATAAATGTCTCCTGTGAGTATGTTGAATGTTAGCCCGTGAAAGTCAAATACCATCTATAACCTAGCATTTGGTAAAGGATGATAGGGAAGGATGGCTGTGAAGATACGTAAAACTTCTACCTTCACTGCTTGTTGAAAGGCTGTATCAGAGAACTTTACCAATTAATATCAGACATCAGAAGTTGCCTCACTGAAATTCAGTTAAAGAGTTGGATGCCATTTGATCACAATTGGGCCTTGAGATTTTGAAGAAGTGAGCTTAACCACTGCACTGGCTTGCCCATCATTTCTCTCTGGTATTTGTGTGTGTTTCTTTTTAATTGAGTGAAATAGAACAGATTTTTTTATATAGTATTGAAAAGTACATGTGAAAAAGGAGGTATGATGACATTTGTTTGGACCTGAGTCTTATTTTTTTTAATATTGTGTTTTGTTATTTGTTGTTTTTCTCCTACGGTGAGCTATACAACAGTGTTCTGGGAATCAGTCCAATAGTCCTGGACAGCAGAATCTTTTTGAAGAACTTGGTGAAGAGGAGTGGTTCCATGCTTTGATGTAAAAAGCATAAGCGTTAAAGAACTTCCCTTCCAAAAATGTTGTCACTCCTAAATGAAGGGAAAAATATTGTGGTTGTAATGAAAATAGGAAGAAAAGATCATTAATGAAGCATTAGGGATTCAGCTAGAACAATGCTACTTGTTATACTTCAAACTACTTGGAGGAAAATGTGGAAAAGAATGCAAAATACCGTCCTGCTGTGATCGCAGGGAAAGCTGCTGTCATGGTGTTTCTATCCCAGGTATTACTCAGTCATCAGAACTCTCTTTTTTTTTGTGGCGTTTCAGGCTTTTATCTCATTTTCCACAATTCAGCCGTATCTTGTCCTTTTAACCTCCCTACCAGTTCATATAACTCAGTATGATTCTGCCTGGGGGAAGATTTTAATTAACGATGTGTAAAGTATAAAGGGACAAATGGATTTTTTAAAAACACTGCTTCGAGACAGGCACTTGATTTTGCATTTTGATTTTTTTGTTTTATCAGGTAATTTCTCCTGTTTATTTAACAGGTGTGTATGGATGAGAGTCCTGCAAAGCTTCAGGTTCAGTGCCTTCACTTTTTGAACAATCATTCTAAAGTTAGTGGGTGTCCTGGGTAAGCAAGAAGAGGTGAGAGATGAGATTTTGCTCTCTTTTTAGCCTTTAGCCCGTAGATTCCTAAGCAGAGGCTGTCAGGAATTTTCCAGAAAAGATTTTGGGGCACAAGTAGGAAATGTGTCTCTCTGGGGATGCATTTTGTGGTGTGACAGCTGTAGGAGAGTCGAGAGTGTAATTTCACATGACATGATTACAGTGTAATATACTATTTTGGTTCTGGTCTGTATTGCCACATCCTCTTAGAATATTTACACGGGAGCTTATTTCAAGCAGCCTGTATGTAGGTTGTTTTGGAAGTACCATACAGAGTTATCAAGGACAGCAAAGTTGACCTTGTGAGGGGTTAAATACCCTTGCAGTGTTGCACTGCTTCAAATCCTACCCAAGGCTGGGGCAGGTGTTGACCTTTCTTTTCCTAATAAAATAACCTCCTAAAGCTGTCTGTGCCCAGGGCAGTTAAAATAACTGTTTTCAATGGAAGAATTTTTGGTGCAGTAGCTCTGAAATTAGTAATCTCGGCTTTTGTTTTGATGTGCAAAACCTGTAAATAAGTCGACCAGCCAAGGCAGAAGGCACTGAGGGTCCTGATGCCCCTGGCTGTTTAGCTCCTTTGGGTTGTTGTATGTAGCCTACAGCTGTAGTTCTCACAGGGAATCCATCCCCCACTAGACCTGTATCATATCTACCAGTCCTGTGTAGATGCTTCAGACAGCCTCCAGTGTGTCTCTCTAGTGTTTCAAATGGCTCTTGCCTTTAGTGGTTAAGCAGCTGAGGGAAATTGTTTCTTCTGTGCCACTCAGTCACTGTGATGAGCCATATTGTTGGGGTTTTTAAATTATTTTTAAAAATCTGGGGGGAGTGGGTCAACACAGGGTCTGTGATACCAGGTGAATCACAGTAGGGGATTTAAGAACATTCTGAAGGGTGCTAAAAGGTTTTCAAATTTTCATTTAGAGATTTGTGGGATTTGTTGTGAGTTTTTTTCTCTGCTGGTGTTTTCCATCAGTTTGAATCTGGTATGAAAACAAAATTTGATGCTCCCTATGCAGACAGAACACTATAGGTCTGCTGTAATATAGTGCTATATATGTGGTTTTGGGATGAGACTAATAAATATAGCAATAAATAACGATAAATAGTGATAAATAACTGTACATTGCTTGAATGTTTGCATGATTGAATGAATAAATAAAATGAAATTTGATGCAGTCTAGGGACAGCCTGTGCTAGTGCAGATTGTGAATATGTGATTCTGTGCTATTCTTTGGAAGATTCTGTGGCTTTGGGTGAAATTCGTAGAGCAACAAAAGCCAGTGCCTTGTGCCCTCACTCCTGTGTGTTGTTACTGTATGTTGAGCTAGGAATATGCTATACAGTAACTAAACTATATTCTATACATTTGACTAAAATGCTTGTCTATATTAGTGTGTTTTCATTGTCTAGCTGTACTTTTATTCTTCAACATTTGAGGAAAAAATCTGGTAATTCCATCAGAATGTTTGGGTTTGACCTTACAGTCAAATGATTCTTAGTGATTGTGTCAAATCCGTTGACTTCAGCCGCATTACTCCTGATTACACCAGGGTCGCCTCATAATGAGGGGCCAAGGTATTAAATGGAAATGAACCCAATAAAGCCATCAAGCTCATACCTACTGCATCCTCACATGCTTGAACTGAACAATAAGAACTGGTGATTTATAAATCATGTTCTGTTTGCTTCTTCGTCATTTAATACTTTTTTTTTGTTGAGTGAATGAAGATGTTCCACCCTCAGCTCATCCCTTGTGAATTTATCCTGAAAAAAGCAGGATAGCTGTACCCCTTAAACGTGACTCAAGCTTTTGTTCAGATTTAGTGAGTGTCATCTTATTTTTTAAAGGAAAACATTTCACTTGACCTCTAGGATCTGGCAGGACTTGCTTCATCCCCTTTTTCATAAGGTTTTCTCTGTGGCACTTTTTTTTTTTTAAATTATATTTTTCTATGTTTTCAGAAGGAAGACTGGCCAATGCACAAGCTGGAGTGTGCCTCCATGTGCACCTTTGGGCAGAACTGGCATCCCTCAGAGACTGTGAGGCTAACAGCAAGGATCCTTGCCAAACAGGTGAGCAGGAGGGGAGGCTTGGGAGGTTTGCTCCTGCTCCGGGTGCCAGGGAAGGCAGGGAAATGAAAATTGACCGACAGTAACTGTCCCTGCAAAGCACACACACACATACACACACACACAGAAGTTTCCTGTGTACAGACAGGTGTAACGCAGAGCTTGAGCAGCTGAATGAACTGACCATCAGACCACTGCAGCAGGGTCAGGGCCACCATAGTCCAGCTGGAGACTTGTGGGAAGCTAGCAAAAGGCTGGTGAGGTCTTCAGCTGTGTAGCTGTTACCTATGGCCAAGGTACTGCTGAACAGGGCCTGGAAATGTTTACTGATAGTTTCACATTGGTGTTTCAGCCTCTGTTCTGGTAGATTTGAGCTCTTGGTTATGCGTGTGGGCAAGCACCAAGGCCATGTTGATGAAGAGAAAGAAGAATAAGATTTGGTATCTGGGCATAAATTCCAAGGAGTGCTTCTAGTGTTACCTGGCTGCAGGCACTGATATCTTTATGAAGCAGTTGCCTGTTGTATTTTTCAGCTACAGTTGCATAGCGTTATGTAGCATATAACTCCCAGTATGTTTGTAATTTAAAAACACCTCTGAGGTATTCAGGTATAAACATTTATGATTATGGTGAAAGCTGGAGTTTGAGAGAGAAATCTCAGACCCTTGGTCTTTGGAGAAAATGAATATTATGAGTAAGGAAAGAAGATTGCAATGTCATCCTCCATTTCAGTGTTCTGTAACTATATGGATACTGAGGATAACCCAAGTGCTTACGCGAAGGGGATGAGATTCATGAGTTTCAAGGTTATTATTCTGTGTATCTTTGTAGAGCTGTAAACTCTCCCTGCAAAAAACAAATCCTCTTTGAAGCATATTTTTGTGATTGAGGTCTGCTTATGTGACAAGGGCAACCTGGATACTGTATGCAGGGAGGATTTTGGTGGCCTGCTGGGAAGGTAGCTGCATCCTTGCTGTGTGTGTAGATATGTGTGTGTGAATGTACATGTGTGTGGCTTAATTAAAGTGTCATTTGGTGGTGATCCACAAACAAAATTGAATGTTTAATGACAAAAAGTCGTTGGAGTAAATTTCTGCTATTATTGCTTACAGGGAGGGGGGAGAACCCTACATGTCATATAAAAGCTAAATATGCAAACCATAGTCCCTGAACCTCAGCTGCTGGGCCACCTGCAAAGCCATATTTAATGGCCAAGATTACAAAGAAGTGGCCTTAGGCCAACAGTGGAGCATTGCTTTTGAACTCTGTCAACAGTCAGTTTATTCACTTTCCTCAAAGCAAAGCCTGTCTTCTGCCTGCTTGCTATTGTTAGCAGCTTTCTAGGTGTCTAGAACAAAGCAAATGACATATTTAAAATACTGTTCAGTTTATGTATATAAATTTGATAGGAGTTCATCTTTGGCTGCCTAATTTGGTATGGAGAGAATATTTCTATGCCTTTACTTAGGGCAGTCAATTTAACTCATTGCTGTTCATCAACTCTTATAAATTCCATAGACTGTGGCTTTGGGTTTGTCTTACAGGTTGGAGTTCCCAAATTCTGAATGAGTACACAAAACTGCCGAAGTGAAACGTTAAAATATTTTCTTATTTTTTTTTCCCTTGTTAGAAAATTCACCCTGAAAGAACACAATCAGAGAAGCTCCTTGCTGTAAAAGAGTTTGAATCACGTAAGTAATAAAGGCTTGCAGGTAAACAGAGGTTTTGACTTAACTATATTAATGATATGTTTCCCCATGGGACCCCTTTGTCAACACCTTTCAGAACAACCCACTCCTGCTGAAGGAATGGAGTAAACAAAGAGAATTGTGGTTCCTCATTTTTTTAAAAGTGCAGTGCTCTTCTTTCTTTTTTTTTTTTCTTGGCTGTTTATGGGAGCTGTGAAACAAGGATGAAAACCTAGGCAGAGTTAATTATGTAGCATACATCCATCTCTTGCTTCTCTGGTATTCTAGTGTCTTTTGAGAATTGTAATGTTGTAGCATTAAAATAGCTGGTATTTGTTACCAGGAGGCATAAAATCAGAGACAGCACAGTTGCTTGATGGTGACAGTGACTAAGGGGCTAATTGCAGAACCCTCTGGACTGTGCTTCAGTATCTGTCACTGCCAGTCAAATCTGACATGTTATATATGATTCTGTGTCCTAAATGCTCTAAAATAATCCAAAGAAGGAGATAAGGCAATGGCTCACTTTTAACTGGAAAGCTACTGTTTACATCCAGTAAGGCCGAGTTAGAAACTGACCATTAGTAACCACCCTGGCACAGTTTTCACCAGTCTGTCGTTTTCTTTCTTGGTGCTGAGCACAATATATCCAGAGACAATGGGTTGAATATTCACATTTCTCATTCTGATGGCTTCTAAAATCTTTTACAAAATGCTGAATAAATGTACTCATTGCTAGGACTTGAGGTAGCAGAGTAACCAAGCACAGTATTATTTGCTTCCTGAAAAAAAGCTTCTGTCATTGCTTTTGGGACAACTGGGGGAACAAGGAGGAAAAATGCCAACATTTAACTTTGCCTAGGGCAAGGATAGTTTTTACAGGTAAGTTGGCAGGATTGAGGTTCAGGAGAATGGGTAAGTGCTGAAGTAATTTCTGTGTATTCTTCTGCATTGCAGCTTGTCTTCAATAATTTATTAATTTGGGAGCTTTTAGCTGAAATGGTTTTTCTTCTGTTGCAGTGTCCCACTTGCCCTCTAGAAGCCTTTGTTTTGTTAGCAAGCACCCCTGTTCCTGCTGCCTTTTTGACTCACCTCACTGCTTAGCACACCTTTACTGTGTTCATCAGTTGTCTTATGGTTTACAACACCATACACAGGAAAGGCACCTGGCTGGCAGCTGGAAGCTCAGAATTTCTTATTTCTGATTTGTCTTAATCCTCATTGAATGATCCCATTTCATTTTCCTCAGTTTTTTTTGTGACTCGCCCGTCATTCACATCTACTCTTACAAATCATTTCCTCTTTCTTCCACTGTTGTGCAGCCTTTTCTCTCCATTATTGTTTTGAGTTGGAGAGAGCAGGAGAGAACTAGTAACACTGCCACTGTGAGAGAGTGGATTATGAAAAAACTTCCAAACACTCTGCTCTTGAAGGGAGAGAGAGGGAACCAGTGTATATGGCTGATCATCTGGCTTGCTCTGCATGGACCAGTGGTAAAGGTTCAGTGGCCATGGCTTTAGCTAGAACCTGTCACAGGCCTGAGGGTAAATCTCTGAAGAAACCCATAACGGAATACAGTTGGCAGGTGTGCCATGTCCACTGATGATCCTGCTGTCTCCTGTTAGATGCCTGCAGTCTAAACACACCTCTGTTGATGGTCATCCCCCAGCCCATGGAGATGTGGGCACTTTCAGGCACTGTTTGCTACCTTCTGAAGCAGGTACCTGCAATAGGTCAGGTGGATTGCATTCCAGGGTACCCTCATATTATCCTCCTCTTGCTGCAAAGGGAACCCCTGTAATTAGCCCTAGTGTTGTTGCTGGATCCCTGTCATGTGTGGCCATAAATAGCTTCTGGGAAAGATGTGGGAAAGACCACGTATTTTAAAAGCATCAGGGATAAGCAGCCTTAGCAGCAGTTCAGGCTGGTTTGTGCTGATAAGGAATAGGTCTGTATGAGAAAGTTTCATTATATAAAGCAGGCTTTCAGGTGAGTGATATTGAGTGTGAGTTCACACCACAATAGATGGGACCATGTTGCTCGTAAGGTCGTGTCAGACAGCTGAGTACAGCTATCCACAGTTGATAGGCTTCCAGAGGGCCAGGGCTGGCTGGGCTGTTGGCTAGAGTTAAATGCACTTTAAAGACCATAACCCTTGTCCCAAGAAAGTGAAGTCTGTGTCCAATTATCTGCTAACCTAAAGATGTCAGAAAATGCTTTCTAATCCTTCATGTTCTTGTAGCGCACGTGTGGCTTTAGCAGAGGCAACATTTTGTTTGTGGAAGAGCAGGCACTTCTTGCAGTACTTCCTAGTGGCTTGCCCTTCAGGGGTTTCTGTTAAAGTCTGGGCCTCTTCTAACATAAGTCTGCCTGGGGGGGTTTTCCTCTTACTGAAATGGAATGTATTCTTTGTCCACAGACCTTGACAAACTAGACAATGAAAAGAGAGAGCTGATTCAGAACGACATTGCTGCTCTTCATCACTTTTACTCAAAGCACTTGGACTACCCTGACAATGCTGCCCTTGTAGTTCTCTTTGCACAAGTAAGTTGGCTAGAACACAGCCTGCTTAGGTGGATGGTGCTGTAGGACTTTAGCCTTTCTGAAAGGGGGAGAATGTTATTGTCAATGGAAAGGGTAGCTCTTTGCTTATCTTAGGGACAACTGATGGAGAAGATCTGCTCTGTTGAGCAGTAGTGGCTGAATGTGCCTCATTTCCGTCCTGAGAGGAGAGACACTTGTCTGCAGACTTTCCATGAGGTGCTTCTCAAACACTGAAGAAAAGGGGAAACAGCCTTTAGTAAACCCTGTCAAAGTTAAGCTTCTTGTGGGCCAAACATAGTGTGGCTGTTGTTGAACTAACATGGAAGGCTGCTGGCCTGAGACCCTGCAGAGGCAAATCCTTAGTTCAGGCTTCAAACTTGTGGAAATCATTGCTGGTCAGGTCGTCATTGTGTTTGACCTTCACAGGGAGTAAACTTCAGAGAAGTAGAAAGAGCAGCAGAAAGCGCAGCCTAAAACTTTTATCTGGTGTGTGGCTTTTAAGTGTAGTCAGGTGGTTTGGCCATCTGGAGACATGAAGGAAAGACAGGATGTCTTGTTAGATAACTTCTGATATGTCACTTCTTTTTTCTCACCTACTTTTCATATGCATCTGAATTGAATGTATTGTAGTGGATGGAATAATACACTGATGGAATGCTGAAAGGTCTATTTTCTTTTTCCTCTTTTGCATCAATATAAGCTAGTTTTGTACTTAAGTTTCTGAGTAAAATAATATCTTGAGGTGGGGGCAAATGTTGACCGCTGTGATGAAAGCTGAGATGGAAATATCCTGTTTGGTAGAGCTGGGCATCTACCAACAAGGAGGCACAGTTACTATTTCCTTAATACAGAGGTACTCTTATTCTGTAGGGGAATGATTCTTTAGGGTGTTTAGCATCTGCTTATCATCCCTTGTGTTGTTTGTAATTACACATTTCCTTTCAATGATGAGGGGTTTTTTCTCTTTTGAAGGCTTTTCAATTTATATTTGTCAGAGGGATACTTTGAAGACGTCAGTACAACCAGTTTCTTGTGGTACTTCTGCATATCTCTGTTAGAATGTAGCCAGAATTCCCCAAAGATTACATTATTTTGGCTATAATGACTATTGTTTCATGTCCTGTCCAAGAGCAGCTCCACCAGATTGTGATACTTTAACTGACTTCTGTGAACTGCTGACTCCCAGATCTCATATTCCATCCAGTCTTCTCTATGGATATCTGATGTCACCCGTAGGTGTTACCTTAAGCTCATCTTTATCATCAGGTAACTCTCTGCCACTGTGGACATTAGAATTTTTTGAACTAAAATCTCCAGAAGTCATCTGGATGCTCCTCAGAAGTGTTTTACAGGATGCAACCTTCTGAGGTTTTAGCCCCAGGATAAATCTTTCTGGAAGAAAGAGAGAGATATGCTGGTACCTGAGCTGTACAAACATGTTTCCTGATAATTATTTAACTCAATCTAAACCCAGTAGTATGGGCATGCTGCTGCTCTTTCGTTTTCCTTCAACACTTACTCTGGCCTCATGAGGTCCATTTTGCTCCTCCATTCCCCATTGTTTCTCCCTGTGGTTCAGTCATTTGGGACTTGAATACCTCTGACTTCTTCCTCATTGCTTTTAGTGGGCTTTGCCTGATGCTCTTCCTTACACAGCTAAAGTGTAAGTGGTCCTTTTGAGTGGAATAGAGTTCTTTTGTCCAAAGTCCTTGCCTTTTACTGCTCTCTTCTCTGGCTCATTCTACTCGCTTTTGTCCCCATGGAATATAGCTCTTGAGGCTGGAGGTTTTCTTCTCAGTCTCCCCTTGTCATACTCTTCGAACAGTTTCTCTCTATTCTCAAGTTCCAGCATGTCACCCTTTCCTTGAAGACCTTGCATTTCGTGCCTCCCTTTGCACATTCTCATTTCCACCATTGGGAACAACCTTGAGCTCCAGTTTTATTGCTGTTGTCTCTTCACTCCCTCCACTTTGCCTTTTTTTAGTCATACATTCATCTGGTGAAACAAGTGATATCTCATCCCTTCTAATCCCTCCTCTTGTGTCATTTCTAATATGATACTTTCATGAAGTGTGTTGTCTCTGGCTTAGTGGAGGGGAGTTGATGATAACTCGCTACATATTTTTAAATATTTCCCTGTGATTCAGAACCATCAAGCTGTTCTTTGTCAGCCTTTGTAGCCTTATGTTCTTACTTGATATTGATATTATCTTTCCCTTCTATTGTTTTTGCATTCAGCAATTACATTTTGGTTTTGATTCAGGTATGCCTTTACACTGTCCAGTGCAGTAGCGTGCCCATCTTGAGAGACTGGGAACCTTTGGGTGCTATGGTGCTAAAAATAACAGGATAAAGATCAAGCAAAGATAGCACAGATACTGATGAGTGAATCAGGACACTTTCCTTAATTGTGAACTCATCCTGAATGGTTCATACCTGAGGAGTGCCTTTGGGTATTTGTGTATTTCTAAAAGCCAGTCCAGGCTACATTCCAGCTTGTGGGGCATATCACTTTGCTTGGTGAGCAAGCTGGTCTACTGGAAGATGTCCCTGCCTCTGGGGACTGGAGGAAAAACAAGAGATTGGAACTTGATCTTTACGGTCCCTTCCAACCCAAACTATTCTATGGTTCTGTGATTATTGTTGGTAGCATTTGTTGTCAGCTCTTACCCTTTCCAGAACAAATACTGCACTATACTTGATTGACTGTTCCTGTGCCCTTTCTAGCTTTAACTGGAGTTGGCCATGTTGTTTTAGTGCGTGGTTGTTTTAGTGCTTTACTGGTGCTTTTTTTATGTTTTTAGGGAGATAATGGTGAATGTGGAGAGGGTTCTCTTTGTGTCGGTATGTGTGTGACTTGAAGTGGAAGTGGAATAAAGTACTTGACTGAGGTGCATTTTGGCCACTTAAAGTCATACAAACCACATGAAAAAAGCTGAAACTTCTGTAAGATTCCTTTGACTTGGATGAGAACAAAAGTGAGAAGGTTTTAAAACCTGCTTGAATCTATTCTATAAGAGAGTTTTGTGAACAAGTTCTTTTGATCCTGTGTCTGTTTAAATTAGGAATACACTTCCTCTCATACTCTGTCCTTTTTCTGTCCCCTCCTATTCTATGTCTTTATGAGGTTCAAGTCTTAGTGCTTTTGTTGTTTTCGTGTGTGCTTTAGCTATAGCTGATATGTGCAGTCTTTGATGACAGGTGACACTGTGGCAAGTCTCTGTGACATATGCTCCATCAAAGCTCTGTACCGCCCCAGCCCGGCTGAGTTTGCTGCCCTTCATTCCCATTCCTTTCCTTGTCGTGGCCCAATGAAGTCTCTTTGCCTCGTGTTGGGGTGAGGTTTTGTGTGCTCTTTCTCTTGCCTGGCCCTCCAAGCAGCAATCCACTAGATGTGTCCTGAGCAGGTGCAAGTGTTGGACTGTCAGTTCTTCAGTGTCCTGTGCTTTCCTTTGGAGAGGGACTTTGTCCTCACTTCACTTGTTGAGATGTCATGGAGCTCCCTGTGAGTCCTGGGGAGGTGGAAAAACTGTAAGCAGATTTCTGCAGTTGTGTTTGATGTATGAGAATGTGACATGTGAGTACATGTGGACTACTCAGCTGACCAGAAGCTGATCTTGCACCTTTCTCTTTTTCCTTAGGTTAACTGTAATGGCTTCACAATTGAAGATGAAGAACTCTCTCATTTGGGATCAGCCATATTTCCTGAGTAGGTTAATTTTAATATTTTAAAAAATAAAATTAACTTATTTGAAAACAAATAGAGGAAGTAGATATCCACCAAAAGAAATCAATTTATCTTGTTTTAAATATATTTAATTGACTAATAAAATGTGGCCAATTATTTGCAGCAGTTTTTTTTTTAAATCCAGTAATTCTGGTAAAATTGCATGTGTAATTTGTTTTGAAACTTAGATTGTGAACTATATTCAGTTCGTTGAAAACACTTGGGTAGCAGGTTCTGGACAGGGACATCAAGTAATGATCAAAGCCAAATGAAAAGGGTTGCAGATGACTTGCTCTATTCACAACTTCCTGTTTTGGCTGGGTATGATCCTTCACCTGGTGCTCTCTGTACAATATCCCTTCTACCTTTATTCCTTGGCAAATAGTAAATCCCTTTCGTAACTTCTTTGAGCCTCCTTGCTATGACAGTGGAAAAGAAAATATGTACAAGCTTCTTAGCTTTACAAATAAACTGCAGATGTTAAGTGTTAACTGCAGTTCGTGAGTGGGAGACCACAGCTTTCTTTAGGGCCAAGAAACATTTCTTGCATTTTTAAATCTGCCCTTCCCACTTAACGTTGGAGCAGAGGAGGGTGTTTTCTGCCCCTGATCTTTGCACAGCCTGTATGAAGGTATTAGCACTGAGACTTAATTTGACTTCCTGGTGAGGCTTGGATTACTCGTAGCTTATCTGTGTCAAGGTAACCTGAAACTCACAGATGCCCACTTAAAGCTGGATGTGATTTTGCCAAGTGCTGCAGACAAGCAGTAGTAGCTAGTCCTTGCTTCACAGATTCTTCTTCTTCAGGCAGGTCTGTCTGAAGTTCATATCCCTGATCTACAGATTGGAAATTAATGCCTTGAAAAGCCCAGGATCAGAGTAATAGTGGGAAGAGGAGAGTATTATCCAGGCTGTTCTGGAAAAATGTCCAACACCATCTTTTGTAAATGCTCAGGATACAAGAGTCAGATCTTTCCTACTTAACAGTTATGCCTGTGAGCTAAAAATACTGGAGAGACAGTTGTTATTTTGCTAGATTGGAAGAGAAAGAAATAAAATTACAAATTTTATCTCAGATAAGCAGTGCACTGCACTTTCTCCAAGCTTGGTATTAAGGGGATTTACTTTTTTCTATCCATCCAGGTTTTGGTCCAAGTCATGTACTTGTATAACAGAGATCTCCCTCCCACTTCAGACATGGAGGCTGTTTACATTTGGATAGAATCCAGCTAAAATTTTAACACTCATCTTAAGTTGCAATGCTGCAAGGACTTTTGTTTTCCTGTATTTACTTGTTTCCTTTTAGGTTAAACATGTTTTTCTTTCTTTCTCCTCTGAGGAAAATAGTCTGTCTATCATGTTGATAGTAAAGCTATATGAACATACCTGTCAGCTGTCCTGTAGCACTGTAAGAAGGGGAAAATAATAACTTGCCTAGTACTGCAATAATAGGATTTAAAAATTGTAATGATTCATTAGCACAGCCATTCTCCATATCATTAGAATAAATAACAGTACGACAGATTTTCCCAAGGTTACCTTCATGTTAAGCCTCAGAATAAAAACAGCTTACAGAGACAGACTGACTCAGTCTTTCAGACTTATTTATTTTGTGAAGTGGTCCTTAACTTTCTGCCTGTTGCTTGCAGTGGTGGTTGGGGAAAACATTTGCTTTTCTACTTTTACAGCGTTGCATTGATGAACCATAGCTGTTGCCCAAACGTGATCGTGACTTACAAGGGAACCTTGGCTGAAGTCAGAGCTGTTAGAGAGATTGAGCCTGGAGAGGAGGTAAATGCACAGTGTTTGAATGTGCTCTGTACTCGTGCAACCTGACAGGATACATTCTGCTTCTCAGGGTTCATTTCTGTTAGATGGCAATCTAATAATAGGAAGGAAGGCTCTCGTGTTTCTCAGAGAAATGCAAGATGGTGCTTTGGAAAAGCTAGGGTGGCTCTGCAGGATTGAAGGGATTTTTGGAGGCAGTACCCTGTTTTGTGCTAAAGCATGGGAAGGGCACCTGCAGCAGCCACTGTGTATCTGCCAGCCTCTCTCTCAGTTTGCCCATCTGTAAAATGAGGATGGGTTTACTGATGTTTGGCTGGTGCTTTGAAATTCCAAGATCAAAGCAAATTATTACTGCTATAATAGTTCCCAGTATAATAGTAATGTGCTGAAATTGAAGCCAGAATAAACAAGGTAAATGGGTACAGATAAATCCTCTGACTTCTGTTTGGACAGAGCATCCACAAAACATAGGACTTGGTCATATCACCTCAGTGGCATTTGCTGGGAAGTCACAGGAGAACAAATGGGTGTTTTTAGGTGGAGTGAAACTGAACAGAGAAGGATACAAATCTGTGAAATTGAGTAAGGCTCTGGGTTTACCTTGAAACTTTCTCAATCAAATAATGAATTTAGCAGGGAGTTTTAAACAGTAGAGCTGCACTTTACTATAAAAAAACTAAAAAAGATGTTCAACAGAGATGAGGAGGACGTTCAAATACCTGCAGGCAATGAAGATACTGAACATCATCTCTGAGGATGGAGTTTGCACAGAGTTTCAATGGCTCGTTTGTAAATGATAATTTAGTGGGCAAAGTTAATGCTGATAAGCTCAGATTTGATATTTGATAACTTCTACTGTTTTCTGAGGTGTGTGACAGCAGCCTGGAAGAAAGGTAGAGAGGTTATTTTTTGTGGATTATAGCTGTTCCCCATTGTGAACAAAGTGAATTTAGTTGCTGTAGACAAGGGTGAATGACTCAGGTGAGTAACTTCTTTTGATGCCATTTGCCAGCAATGATTTGTCTGTGATGTTGGCATCACTGCAAATGCGTTGTGGTAACAGACAAGGACTGATTCTGGCTTCAGAATTTTGCTGTGGAATCCCAGACATTTTCAGCATTTTGGGGGAAGGTGTATCATTAGAGGTAGAGATGTGGAGTATTTACCTTGCTCGGCATCTTCTTCGGGTTGAATTCTGCCTTAGAAGCTGCATCAGCTCTCCAGGACCTCATGGATTTTGCTCATTTGCTTTTCTGACACTTCAGAATTTTCTAATCGTGAGCTGTGGCTGTGTGTGGTCGCTGTGCAGTCTCCCAGCCTGTGTCTCCATCTTCAGGCTCCGTGTAGCTATTGCAGGGCAACACTGTGAAGTTTTTTTGCTGTAAATGTGGTTCCTGCATTCCACATGCTTTGAAAATATTGAAGGGAGGAGAGGAGTGTGAGGGAAGGTGTGAGAGGACACGCTCACACTTAAGAAGAAGGTGCACTGTATGAAATTACATGTAATTTTACTTTTAAAGAAAAGAGAAACTTTAAGTATAAAGATTGAGCAAAGCATTTCAAATAACTAGAAATGAGGAAACGGAGCTAAAGCTGTTCCTTGGTCTGCAGAATGATCAACTGCACCATGCATAGGACGTGTTTCTTGGGGGAGATCTCGTTTTAAAAGCAGAGCATTAAAGCTAGTTGCAGGGGTTCTTTTCTGAAGACCATTGAAATAGAGGAAAACTTAAGAATAGTGTATATGAAGGGCCTTTAAAATGTTCAAAAGCAGGTTTTCTTTGCTTTAAAATATTGCTGCTGAAGTAAATCTGATATTCATTCTCCTTGAACTGGAGCACTGGGCCTCTCTTCTTTTCAGAGATCTAAAGGTCTTGTCCTAAGTTTCTAAAGCTGCTAGTGACTGCTGTTGCCCCAATTTTTATAGGTTTTCAGAAAGAAAAATTTGAGATTCCAGCCTCCAAAAAACCAGGCCACTGTAATTTATCCTAGGCTGGATACCTGAAATCATTATTTTACTTCTGAAAAGTAGGCATCTCTTTGTAGTCTGACAGGAGCCTGAGATTTATGCTGTGATAGTTTCCTTATCCACACCTGAATCTTGCTGTCCTGGGTGTAAGCCAGGGTAATATTTGAGGGGAAATTCCGTAATGAATAGGAAAGGAACACTTCTCTGTCAGGTTGCATTCACAAGTGACAGCTCCTGGTGCTGCCAAGGGGCTTGGAATGTGAGGGAGCAGGCAGGTGATGTGGCTGCAGGGGTCCACGAGTTGCGTGAATGTGTAGCTATCATACTACATATATCAGAACTAGAATAACAAATGTGTTTGTGATGCTGCTTCTCACTAACTGCTATTTTTTTTACCATGTAGATTTTTAGCAGCTACATTGACCTGCTGTATCCCACAGAAGACAGAAATGACCGGTTGAGAGACTCGTATTTCTTTAGCTGTGATTGCAGGGAGTGCGTTACAAAAGAAAAGGTAATGCAATTGGTGTGGAATATACTTCTGACTGTCAAGGCACCTACCCGTGTCTTAGATGTAATATCCTATCTTGTTTAATTACATTTTGGAAAGTAGGATAATGGGGATGGGGGGAGGTGGTTTTGTTTTTCTGTCTTTCTGTCCAGAACGCTTTCTGATACTCATTCTTTCCACTGTAATCATGACACATGAGGAGATTTCCTGGTAGAGGCCTATTTAAAGTTGAGCTACAAAGCAAAGAGGAAAACGTTGTTAAAAGTAGATAATTATACTGTGTCTATGCTACCTAGCCAAAAGAATTTCGCTCAGAACTTTTTTTTTTTTTGGTAGTTTCATACTTTCTACCAACTCCAGCACGTAAATCTTGCTTGGGGCATTTCTGGGGTCCTGTTCTGGGATAGGGTGCTGCAGCATTTCCTGGCTGGGACATTTCAGTCAATTTTAGGTGACATTGTATGGCATCTCTGGATGGTTTGGAGACCCAGCAGAATCTGAGGAATGGCCTTTCCTACAATAGCATCATATTGGTCTGCTCAGGGACAGCATGGTCCTGAGTCACAGACCCCTGTGAGGTTCAGGCCAGAGTTATGTTCATTAGACATGAGCTGGTGCCCCTCAAAGGACAAAGGAAGATCCAGACAGTATTCCTGAAAACAAGGTGTTAGGTGTTTTAAAGAAAAACTCTTCTTGGAGGGAAAAGGTGCCCAAACCCAACAGATACTGAGACAGCTGTGCCTGTGCATTTGGCCCTCCTTCACTGAAGAATTCACGACAAGAATTGAGCTCTGTGTAGCTTATCTGTCATTCCAGACAAAATCAGTGTGTCTGGCATAATCTAATCCTTAAGTTCCAGATAATTTTTCCTCCCATTTTCACCAGGCATCCTTTTAACAGCTGCTTCCCAAAGTGACCAGACAGCCATCTCCTTCCCTTAAATGGTGTCATCTTTTGTAATTTTTTTTTTCACAAATAATACCCAGTATTGTTGCTTGAGATCATTCTGTTGATACCATATCAGTTGTGTTTTTCCCCACAGTTACCTTGATAATTTTGCCACTGAATTTAATGAAGCCAGGATTTCATCTGTGATTTTCAACAATGTTCTACTCTGGCAGTCACCTGTCACTCATCCTCCCTCAGTTCTGGAAAGAGTCCCTGTAGCTCTCTCAGCTGGCAGATTAAATAATAAAAGAAAAAGAAATCTAGCAACAATGTGAAGTTTAAACTGCAAAAAATTGTCTCTAGATTGTAGCTGACTCTTCATGAAATAGTATGTTAGACAGTGAGATAAGATTAAGTGGAGCTGTCCAGCAGAAATAACAAAATATATGGAAATGTGGTTTTGTCAGTAGATCTGAAAGATCCTTTTCTGTATTTAAGTACATGTAATTTTCCACAGAGACATCACTTGGTAGTTGACCTAAGGTATTTGAGCTGTTAATAGCCCTAAAACTAAGGCTAAATTTGTTTTAAACCCTAATCTCTTTGAAACAGTGAAATTCCTTATGTAAAACTGCTTGCAACACAATATTGAAAAGCTCTTCAATCTTTCAAAAGAAAGGGACTTCATGGAAGTAGAGAATGGCAGATGAACTGGACAGCCAGGGGATCTTAGGATTTCTAGCCAAGGCTTTAGAGAAAAATTGCAGGTGCACGTTCTACCTTTGTTTTTTCATTCTTTGAAGAGCTAAAGTTCACATCTGTGTCTTTTTATTAGAGTAATTTTGTATAGCAGGTGCACTTTTATTTGTAGGGCTTGGAACCTGCCTCTGTAAGGTCCATTGTGTTTCCTTCAGGATAAAGCAAAACTGGAAATCTGCAAGCTGAATGATCCTCCGTCAGCAGAGACAGTAAAGGACATGATCAAATATGCCAGGAACGTGATTGAGGAATTCAGGCGAGCCAAACACTACAAATATATCCTTTGTCTTACCCTGACTCCACTGGTGTGTGACCTAAAAATCTTGCCTGCTGGACTTCAGAAATACTTGCAGGAGAAATACTATGACCAGTAGAAATTAAACTTACCTTTGTCCTCTTTGTGTCTAAAGGCGTTACCAGGCAGTTGTATAATGAGAGGCCATTGATTTATTTCATTCCTTGACTTCTTCCTACCCCCTAGTGAATTACTGGAGATCTGTGAACTCAGCCTGGACAAGATGGGTGCAGTGTTTGAAGACAGCAATGTTTATATGTTACATATGATGTACCAGGCCATGGGTGTCTGTCTCTATGTGCAGGACTGGGAAGGTGCACTGTGTTATGGGCAAAAAATTATCAGACCGTACAGGTAAATATGAGAGACTACTTTTTTTTTAATGTTCTAATTTAGTAATCTGAACAATTAAGACAAGTCTGGGCAGAGATCACTTCTCTCAGTATATGTTGTATAAACATTCTACCCATGATACCAGTACTCAAAAAGGAATATTTAAATGCTGGACACAAACAGTGTTTGTTACTATCAGAAAGTGGTCTGCAATATATAGCAGGACTGACTTTGAAATCCTTGCTTTGGGTTCTCAAAATAATTTTGTACCCCCTTGGGTGCTGTGCTAATTCTGCTTAGCTGGATAAATACTGGTTTTTAAAATACCGTAATTTTTTACTAAAGAAGGGCTTCAACCTGCATCTGTAGCCGGTATTTTGTACAAGATAATGGAGGCAAAGCCTGTGTTGCTGGCAGCCTCCCGCAGTCTCGCTGTCCTCTTTCTCTGCAGCAGCACAGTGGGCACGGCTGCAGGAGAGCAGAGCCCTGTCCCAGGGCTGGGGCCGAGCAGCAGAGGGAGCTGGAGCCGAGCTCAGCTGCTGCGCTCAGAGCTGGGGCTGCCCCATGTCCCTGATCCCGCTGCCCTAGAGCTGGAGGCATGGGAGAATGCCCAGGCTGAAGCCCTGCATGGGGCAGGGCAGCACACAGCCTCTGCAGGAGATATGGATACTGCTTCTGATAAAATTCTCTGTTTTTGCAGTAGTGAGCCCATTCATTAGAGCCAGCCAGTTATGCTGGCTGTGTCTGGTCCTGCCGTGAATCTCCCAGACAGATTCTCGTCTTGAGACGTGACTTTCTTGCCAGCTGGGGGGAGCGCAAGAAAAGCTCTCCCTTTGGAACAGATGCCAACATAAAGTCACAGATCACTTGGCAGAGAACAGTGATACAAAGAAGGAGCCAACATTCTCCCCCTGGGGGCTCAGTACTATTTATCTTCCCTGGGACTTACCCAGCTCCTCTGGCTCTGAGCCTGGCATTCCAGGTCAGCTCTGCCGAAGCGGGCTCTGCCCGCTCAGTGTGTGTGAGCACAGACTGCCATGTGTGCCCTGCACACTGCGGAGGGCCCCTCGCTTTCCAGCCCACCAACTATTGTGGAACACACGGAGCTACTGCTGCGGGTGCAGGGTGGCTCCAAAAACTCATAACAATGCAGTCTCTCTCTGTAGCTGGCTAGATTAAAACTAGTGGCAGAAAGTCATTGCCATCTGACAGCTGTTCAGAGGCATATGGTAGTTTCAGTTCAATTCCCAGCTGACAGGCGTCCCCATCCCAGACACAATTGGCACTGGCTCTTGGCAGTCACGGCAGAGGGGATGAGCGCTGAATGGGCAGGGGCAATGAGAGGCAGCTTCTTGCCCCACGAGAGGGGGACAAGGGCTGGGAAAATGCTATGAAACTGCCAAGGTTGATAAAGCTGAATTTCTTTTTCTCTTGCAGTAAACATTATCCCTCCTACTCACTGAATGTTGCCTCCATGTGGCTGAAATTGGGGAGACTGTACATGGCGCTGAAGAACAGGACGGCTGGAGTTAAAGCCCTGAAGAGGGTATTTATTGCCTGGTTTCTCCATTAATAACACCAGTTCAGGTCATTGAAACACTGTGTGCTTCTCTGTCAGTGAGCCTGGCGGGGTAGGAAATGCACCATGTGCTAATTTATTTGGTCACTGGAGTTTTGGCTCAGATTTGGTTTTTCTAGAGATGGAGTATAGGTCTGCTCGTGGATGCCTTTTCACAGTGGGCTCATACTGCAGCAGCTGGAAAGAGAATTATGCTTAAACATTTGCTCTGAGTTCTTCACTGAGCTAGACCTGCACTAGTGTAAATGAAGCAGAACCCTATCTTCCCCTCATTTGCTGGGTAAGGACAGGAAAAATGCTTGGCTCTTATAAAAGGCACATAGTGTTTTATTGAAGTCTGTGATTTCTATATCCAGCTTAAGCTAGGCATGCTTTTGGTGGTGATTTGTTCTGGAACCAATCGATTTTTACATAGCTGAAGGAAATTCAATGCATCTGGTAATGCTGAAATTGGCAAATACAGCATTTTGGTGTTATGTTTTTCTTCACCTCTTTTTATTAGTCTGTGCCTTATTCTTTAGTTTTTTATTCTTCTGTTTTTTTATTAGTCTATACTGTGTTTCTTGACTATTTTCCCCTATTGTTGTTGGACAGAAATTTATTTTAGTTTCTTAACCATCAGTGACTACTGTAGCATATAATGACTCAGTGTGGAATGTCACAATGTATTTATTTCTTCTTGCTTTTTAGATGCTGGCAAGTTTTTAGCCAGCAAATAACAGCGCCATCCAACCATGGCGAAAGATGCTACTAGAATATATGCTCTAAAATTTAACTGTTACCTAGTTTGAAATTGGCATAGGTTTTCCTTCACTGTGGTGTTAAACCCTTGAGTAGAAATGGGAATTGTGCCAGTAGGAGCATGGGATGGGGGATAGGGAACTGTGAGGTAGATTTGTTGGCATAGTTAGTTTCCTAACACAAACATCTTTTAATGACTCACTTCCAAAAGCTGTCTACAGGAACTGCCCAAAGTTATCCCAGCCTCTGATGTTTGGGATTCAGTGGAAAAGCAAACCCATTGTTCCCGGTCAGTTTGTGAGCAGCTCATCCAGAAGGTCCTCCTTTCTTTTTTTGGGCAGGAGGAGGGGTGGAGTCATTTCTTGCTGCTGAAGTGGAACCAAAAGCCCTTATTGTACTGACCTAACAAATATAAGAGCATGAAAGTTTCCCAAGGATGAAATGACTAAATGCTCAGAGGGCCAGGATACTGCAGTTCCTTGCTCTGTCTTAGCACTGTTGGTCTTTAAACATTCTCAGACTTACACTGAACTTTCTTCTCAGTTCTGTCTCGTGCTGCCTTTTATCACATCTTTTCTCAAGTGGAAATCTTGCCCTTGCACATGTTCTGCAGGGCAGGAAATGTGCCAGTCAGGGGGTTTGGCTGCCTGCAGTGTTCCCTCTCACACCTGGAGCAGGCTGCAGGTGAAACACTGGGGAGTTGGGCACAGCAGCATCTGTCCCAGTCTGACAGGATCTCACTTTTGCCTTGCTTCCTTCCTGAAGCATTGGCAGTCCCTGGAAGGAGCAGAGGGTTTACAGACTCAAGTCTGAAATGCCTCAGCATTACTCCTGCACTAGGCCTGCATGTCTCTGACAGCTCAAGGATAAATTGGTAGGAGCAGAGCTCGCTCTGATACTGGCTAAGTCCTCTGTTGGAATATTACCCACTGTACTTGCAGTTTTCTGTCCTGGAGCTGGTTGCATTCAAAGTAGTTTTGTCAGGAATATAATTTTGAAAGGTGCTTTGGGCTCCTTTAAGATCAAAGATGTATTCTCTGAATATAAAACCTTTATTACTTAGTTTTGAATTTCATTTTATTTCCTACTGGGTTTATGACTACAAGGGGACAAAAAGTAGCTAGAGGTGTCAGACTGCTTCAAACCTCTAAAGAGAGTATTTATAGCCTGGTGTTATATATGAATCAATTGTGTGAATATTTTTTTTTCTTTTCATAGGCAATTGCTATCATGGAAGTAGCACATGGGAAAGATCATCCATACATTTCAGAGATCAAAAAGGAATTAGAGGACCACTGAGCCTTTGAATCTATGCAATCCTTCAAACCTTTATTTAAAAAGCCTTGTTATGGAAACCTTCAGGAGCGCTTTGAAAAGCGGTAGAGTATGAACACAGTTCTGTCCTATAATTGGAATGACAAACACACTTAGGCCTAGCTTCCACACATCTACGATTGCCTTTTTTTTTTTAAGGAAGCATCCATGGTTTCTTAAAGGTTATGCCTTTTGACAGCTCGTGCAAAAAAGGCCATTTTTTTCTATAGGGATGTTGATGTGGATCTTATTTGTGTAAAGCAAGTAAAGTGGTCTTGGCCCCTCATGATTCCACTTGTACACTTAAATGGGTGGAATAGTTTTGTGATACCTACTTTTGCCCAAATAGTTTTGCTTAAGCTGACAAATTAGCAAAAGCCCTACTTTTTCTGTTGTGGTTTGGCATCCATTTCCTTTTTTTCTCACATCATTTTTGTTTGCAGTGGCTTAACTGAGAGAGAGGGGAAATGGGGTGATGAATTCTGTACATTTTACAGCAAAGCCACCAATGTTCCCTCAACCAGTTAATCTGCAGGTCCATCACTGCTCCTGGCAGATGAGGGTTCAGCAGAGTAAAGACCTAGAGCTCAACTTCTCTTGTTCAGAAAATACTGACACCTATCTTGGAGCTTGAAGGCTTGCACAAGACATGAACTATGCAACTTCTGGATTTTTAGTCCCCTTTACAAGTTAAAGTGAGTTATTGCAGAAGAGAGCTCGTATTTCCTTACAGCCATACCTTCACCTCCAGTGGATTACAAGTATTATAATAGTATGTCAGCAATTATTTTTAAGAGAGGAACAGGAACACTTTCTGAGGAAAAAGTCCAGGACTTAGCTTTCTCTCCCCATATATAAAACAAGAGGATTTTTTCCCCTCCATTTAGATCAATGGCAAGAGTTTGCTTCTAAGGATGGGGGAAAAAAAAAGAGTGTAGCTGTAAACTTCTAGCATCAAAACTGAAATAAGGTGCACAATAAAATTACCTGCCCATTCCTTACTGTTTTCACAGCTTATAAAGTATGATGAGAAAGAGAACACATCACCCTTAAGAACTTCATTGTATTTTCTTTCTTGTAAGCACTGCTCTGAAAATAAAACTGCTAGAACAAGGGTTTGTCAGCTTATTTTGCTGAAATCTTTCATTGCTCTCCAGCCAGCAGTTGTTGCTGGAGTACATAAAACTGCATGAGATCTACAATTCCAGAAAGCCAAGGCCATTTAACTACAGCCAAACCTAGGAAGAGGGCAGTAGCTGACTATTTTTATCCTAACTTTGTCTTGTCAAATAAACTCTTGTCCTGGGATATACCACCTTTAGTTCAGCAAGCCTGTCCAGAGCCCAGACCACACTTCAACACCAAAGAATTTGATTAGTTGAACATGAGGCACCAGTGGGAGCCTTGCCCCTGTGAAACTTGGATTACTATTTACAGGAGGTTATTCAAAGCTCACTGTGGCCCTAGCTGTGCCTATCAGTTTAACATGGGAAACCAACTCAAGCAGTGTAGGTGCAAATACAAAACCCTTAAGCTGACACAGAAAAGAACACAAACATTGTTTTCCTTGAAAAAAATGGTTTATTGTATACTGTGAATATGAAGGACAGATTTACCAAAAAAACCTTAGTGACTTAAGACATTCTCACATTTGCAAAAGCATATAAGAAACTATTTACACAAAGGCAGTGAAGGGGGTAAAAAAATTATTGCAGTCAATTAATGCTGATAGAACTTTTTATTATAAAAAGAGAAAGAAAAGAAACAGTGCAAAAATACTGTCAAAAGTAATCAGTTCTATACACAAGATAAAACTGACAAGCATAAGCTTATGTACTGATATGAATAATACATTAGAATATAAAATAGCATGCATAGATTTTTTTTAAAGGCTTTCAATAGCA
The DNA here is from genome assembly GCA_013397775.1 of Eulacestoma nigropectus. Lineage (NCBI taxonomy): Eukaryota > Metazoa > Chordata > Aves > Passeriformes > Eulacestoma > Eulacestoma nigropectus. Next base: position 1,039,713 of record VZTE01001498.1, read on the forward strand.
TAGAATAGTTCTGCCATTCAGCCCTAACAGGAGGGAGTGGGGGCAGGAAGGGCACATAACTGATGTCTCATTTCTCTACGAAATGTGTACATACAATGAGGTGGTGAGATTCAGATCACTGTTTTGTGCTAAACTGTCAGGTACAGAATTACAGAACAGATAAAACAGGAGGCATCAAAATACTGAAGTAAAACAGGACAGTAAAATCCAGTGACATAAAACTTAAACATGTTATCTCATTTAACACATTCCACACAATAACATACGGGAATATTACAGTCATCTGCATGTGTAAACTTTTTCCTTTGTAAAATAACCAAAGAAAGGTACTTTACTAGTGAGGAAAATGTGTTTTCCATATGGAGCAATCTCAACAGGATAAACATCCTCTTACCAGTGTTTCTGGCACTAAAGATTTGCTTTCTTTTGAAGACCAAGCAGAAGCAAGAAAATACTTTTATTTCAAATACACAAAAAGGAAGTTCTTATACATTACATCTGTAAGTTGTGGAGCTCATCAGCACAGGACGTTGTGAAGGCCAGAGGAATAAATGGCTTCTAAAGAAAAGATAATATGATTTGTGGAAGATGGATCCATCAGTAAGTACTACACACAGTGAGCAGGATACAGCTTTGGCCTCAGGAAGCCCCTAAAGGAGGGGCCCAGAGGGGCTGAGAACCCTTTTCTCTACACATCCCTATTTCTTCCTCAACTACCAGCCACTTTCTAAGTCAGGGGGTGCCCCCCAACCTGACATGGAAACAGTTTGTGGGAAGCATTCCTCTTTTCTGCCTGCCTGCCTAATCAAGGAACACTACTCCTGAAATACCTGGAACTGACTGTCCACCCACTGAGTCCTTACTCAGGTGAATCAATGGCAGTCTTTCCCTTGCTGTTACATAGTGCTGGATTTCTCCAGTGGAAGCTGCTATTTGTCACTGATTTCCAGTTCATTCTCCAAAGGCAAAGTCCTGTTGTTAAAGCATGTGGGAAACTCTCAGTGAGGGTGCACATAAAACACAGGCAACAAAACTTCAAAGAAATGCCAGCCAAAAAAACAGCTGAGAGAAACCAATGGAACCGTAATCTCCATGACAGAGATATTCCAAGAACACTGACTAATTTACTTTAAATATTTATATAAACACTGCTATTTTTGAACTGTGCACTGTTTTGTTACACAATCTAACAATAGTTTATTTATGGTTAATACCTCCATCTTGTTTGCCCCACAGCCATCTGTTCCCTTCCTCAAATCCCAATCCCTGCAAGCAGCTGCATGTATAATGTCCTTCTCTAAAGACTTAGATGGCATCTATAGCTCCCTTAGCACCAGATCCTACAAGAAAACCTCTCTAGAAGGCTAAGAGCAAGCTGGGGACAATTGCTTTTGGGATTCTGGACTTGCAGACTTTCTCTTACTGGCATCAAAACCTATCCCAAACTCCATGTGCCTTGAAGTATACGTCAGCAGCTTTATATTCATTTTTGTAAAAGAGTGGTCAAAGGCTGTTTTCATGTAGTCCTTCCTTTCATGGCCAGCTCAGGAATTTGCTCCTGCAATGTGATGCAGCCTTTGTTTCCTGCAGTGAGTGCCAGCCTAGCGCTTTTTTCCTCCCAAGATTAGCAGCAAAATTTAACTTAGACCTCCCTCAGTGATGCATGAGAGCTGCTGCAGCAGAGATCAGCCTGATGATTCCACTTTCTGAGCACACAGACCACAAAACTGTTAGCGAGGCTGACAACAGCTAATTCAGTCATCATCTCCTCCCAGGAGACCAGCGGGAAGTCGGCTGTTGGAAATGCGGCACCGTCAGTAGCTGCTGAATTTTCCCTACAGATTTCTGTGCTATATCCAAGTACAAGATTGCCCATCAGCATTTCTTTTAGAGCTGCTTGTGTACTACACAGACATAGCAGGTATTGGATCAAAAAATAATGTCCTGGCTCACAATGACAATAGCTATTGAAGCACTTAGGTTGGAAAAGAATCAGTAAGTCTGTGTTTGGCCATTTGCGTTTCTGTTTGCTTACAAGAAAGTAATTAAAAATCCCCAACTTTTGAAATCATGCAAATATTTAATAATATTTGTAGCTGAGGCAGCTGATTTAAATAAGTAGAACAGAAATGCACTTCAGTATACTTCAAGGACTGTGCTGGCAATAGGTTAAGTTCTCAGAGATGTGTCTCTTGCCAGCTAAATTAAGTTTAGGGAATTTCTGATAAGGCTGAGCATTCAGGATCACTGTATACCTACATAGGAAAATGTTTGTGGGAGCAAGCTTCATCTTTCCTCAGGTAGTTGAGGACAAGAGGTGCCAAAACAGGCCTTTGTAGGAGCTGAAACAAGTAGGACCTGAGCAGCTGATGTTCACCTTCCTCCAGTGTGACTGATGGAGGACAGAAACAGGATTCCCACAGCACTGAGCAGCATCACAACTCAGCTGTCATCTCGCCCACCCCTGCTCGAACAATGGGAGGCATGAAATGTTCAGACTGTAACTTTAACCAAAACTCTGATGCCAGCACCTCAATACTATAGTTGGTGAGAGTTTAAATTAAAAAGGCAAAGTTTAACAAAAATCTGTGTTAAATACAGATGAAGAGTGCACAAAAAGGAAAACAGACACAATGGATTCCCAAGCCAGACCTACTCATCCACTGCAAGTTCTCTCTTGGAAAGTGTCAGGGAGTGTAGGCTAAACATGCCAGGCTGCATGGTGGGTGCCCTGGGAGAAAACTGCTTGTGTCAAAATTCCATTCATTGATGAATCATTGTGAGATTTTCAGTGCAGACTTTACTCCAAATGGATGAAACTGATCTGAAACTACTGTCATGCTTTGATGTTAAAAAAACATCACAACTAGCAGCAACTCCAAACTGTCCTTTTCTCCTCAAGGGTTCTGCTGTTTAAAAGTCTGCGGGACAGAAACTAAACAGCACTGTTGCTTTAAGACTCATGTGTTCATTCCTGCTATGACTAAGAGAATTGGATGCAAAATGCATTTTCCTGTCACTCCCTAAAGGTTAGGAAATACTGCCCAAGAAATTTTGGCCTGATAAAACTACAACAGGTTCAAAGTGAGAAGGTTCATTTTTTCCCTTACAAAACTGTATCACATTTCAACCATAAAACATCAGCATGCTGAGGGCTGCTTGTAAGCTGGGGTGGAAAAGAACCTCTGAAGACATGCACCAGCCCAATTCACCTATGATATTAACAGATCTAGTCAAGATAAAATCTAGCAGGGAAAAACACATTGAAGTCACATGAAAGGAAAAGTTTAAAATTACCATTCTTTGACAATGAAAGGGAAAAAGTGACTCACATTGGCCTCTCTCTACCATACCAGCCACATTAGGAGTTAATTGGAAATGACTGTTTACTACATGGCCACTTATTTGGCTCATTAATAGGCACTGACTTAATTTGGAAAGGATTTTTAGTGCCTTTTTCGAATTAATATTTTTCTAAGACACCTCTGATGCATCTTTACATAAAAAACATTTGTTTAATTTTCTTCCCTTCAAACACAGCTCTTCACACTCTCTTATGCAATAACTTTCCTGTGGTCACTGTAGCAGCAGAAACACACATTTCAGCCAAGAGCAGCTGAATAATAAGACGTAGGAACAGATTCTTTTCCCTCCTGATTTTCTAGTTCTCACATCCAAGTGGAGCAATGGGACTTGACAGCTCTGAGTTCAAACTTAATTCATCATTAGGAAATTATTCAAAAAGTTATAACGAGATAACTAATTTAATACACTTTGCTTCAAGGTTTATTCCTTGGCTTTTTTCCCAGATATAAAGCATCTCTCTGCAATTATCATGCAGATGCTGCTGAAAAGACTTTAAATGGTTGCTGCTAATTTAACAAGAGATATGTTGGCACTGGCAGAAGAAATTAAGAGGAAAACTGAAGTTGACTGAAAACTCAACTGATCCCTAAAAAGAACACGGTCAAGGTATTAGAGCAAAATAATTCCTCTCCATTTGTTGGTAGCTACAAGTCTTCACCAGAATCTCTGTCACCTCATTAGGCCTGTATTGCAGAGTACCAAATCAACACAGTGCTGTTTTAAACACGTTTAAGAAACATTCTGGTACAGAACCTTTGCTTAAGCTCCCCACTGATTTTAGTCCCTTTAGTGCTGAAATTACAAGTGCTTGTAGGCTTAGGCCTTTGTGCATTGACCAGGGTTTGGAGGTGGGGATGCAACAGAAAAGTGACAATGGAATTAAAGTATTAACGGTATCTGGGGAAGGGATACTGAGAAAGGTGATTTCACCATGACAAAGTAACTGCATTGCATCACGTGCCCTGAGAGGCTGTGAAACCTTCACCCTTGAGAATTCTGAAACTGGATGTGACTATGGACAAGGCTATCCAAGTTTAAAGTTAGCAGTGGGGTTAGCAGGGCTGGGACCAGAGACCTCCAAGGTTCCTCTCTAGCCTGATTCATTCTCTAGCCATCCGACGATAGCTCACACATGAAGACTAAGGCAACTGGAGATGCCTAATTTAAATGAGATTCCTTTTCTACAGGAGGTGAGCCTCAAGGCAGTAATACTTTCAGTGTAATTCGTGAGAAGGTGCTCGATTTGGCTTTTTTTTCAGATACATTTGGTTGAAAATCCTCTGCTGTTCAACTCTCAGTCCACCAGAATTATTGGAAAGACTCATTCACTGACTTCAGCCTGCTGTAGGTCACTGCACTTCACCCTGCATTGCTTCTTATGAATCCCTTCAAGGGCTGCACACAGCAGCAAAAGGCCTCCTTTAAAAGATCCAATATCGATTATATCAACGACTAATCTAAAACCATAATTTTTGTGGAATTTGAACAGTTTAGCACCCAAAACTCTCTGTCCTCACAATGTCCTGTGCTTGAGCCCTCTGTAACATGCCTGGCTGCACGTGAAGAAGCTCAGGTCTCCGTGCTGTGCACCCTCAGCTTCCACTCACACAGCTGTAGCTGACATCTAGCAGGTCTTGTTTTTACCAGGGAAGCCACATACTGGGTCCAGAACGTCCTTACGTGAGAAAAAGCCCACTGCCAAATAACTGTAGGTTTCAGAAGCTGTGTAGCAAAATAAAAGCCAGCAAACTACCTTTACAAAGGATTGCCTTCCTTATGGACATGTTACAATGCAGACCAGTCATGTCAAATGTGGTTCACTTTGAAGGTCACTGTAAGTTTTACAAGTTATTAAAGTAATTCAAAAGTTATTCCAAGAAAAATAAATTATATCTTGTATAAAATAATCCACGGGAGACTAGTAAAGAACCATCATTCCTTACTTTCAAGACAACTTTAAAAAGTGCAATATATGCACACACTGTTGTCAAGGCAGTTCCCCTTGTTCATCAGTAAGGTTCAGTCAGATCCACAATGCTGGGTCTGGGATGTTTGAAAAGATTAAATAAGTCTTGAGTTTTGCAGGAATTGTATGAGCACTTGGTACACAAATTTGTACTGGGCTATGGTCTGGATCATAAACACTCTCTGCTCCCGCAGGTGTCTCAGCATCACAGGAACATCCATTTTCTGTAAAGCAAAAGGGAAAAAAAAGCATAAGGATGTGGGTTCATTAAATCAAACAATCACTGTCTCAAATATCAGTTATCTGACACAGGGAACTATACTATAGTTACAGAAAACAAAGGTTCCGTGGACAAAATTAAATGTGCAGGCAGACCCAGGTTCTTTCACTAAAGGAGAAGGGAACTCACTGCCACCAAAAGATCGAGAAACTCCAGCACCTGACTTCCCACAGCCAAGTGTATGTTAGCAAATAATGCTCCAGGAGAAATAGGTCTGTAAAATGAAACAAGGACCCAGTATCCACAACATATGTTTTGCAGACTCCAGGCCAGTATCAGTTTGTTGCCACCTACTGAACATCCCCTGGAATACACTAGGGGTTCTCCAAGAAGGCATCTTCCAGCTTAGTTTCATCCAAAAGAAACTCACTCATGTGCCCTGAAAACGCTCTTCAGCAGAAACTAAAGTACAGTATAGGCATGGATAAGGAGGTTCACTGGGAAGACACATCTGCCCCACGGAGCACACTGGGGCACAGGCAGCCTATAGTGGTCTGAACTCAAAACCAAATGAGTTCTGTGAAACAGAGGCCCATGAGGTGAAGCATTAGAATCACTGCACATTTCATTAGGATGCTATCATCAGATTTCTGGAATTTAGGGAGCCAAAAATCTATGATGCTGTTGTGTTTTATCTGTTACAACAGGTATACGAGGAGCTATTGAGAAGTTGTTGAGCCATGAAGCTCAGCCTGCCAGGCTCAAATTCAAACAGCGTGTAATGTGAGCCAAGCTGAGGGACACAAACCTTCTATGGCAGCAGTAAACGTGAGCACTAAGATACACACTGGTTTTGAGGAAGTTCTTAAGCAGTTCAAGATATAAAACTAAAGAACAGCTACCCTATCAGGCAACTTTGTAATGCACTTCATAATGCCCACTTGCCATTGCAGAAACCAAGAGGAACTTAGCAAGTCTTTTGACTGAGGTTGCTGCTAACCCTTGGAGGCCCAACTGAGCATGGAATCTGCTTCCAGGCACATCTGAAGTTTCCTGGAAAGTTTAAAATAAAAGTCACGCTGCATATCCATTTCTGTCCATATATATAAAACTCAGAATCTCCATTCCATGTAAACAAGTATTAACTCATAGGCTATCACTTTCTGAAAACAAGGCCAAATATTCTGCCACATACCCCAACAAGCTGTTATAAAAGGACATCTCCAGAGAGCCAACAAGTGTAAATATTTGGGATGAGTAATGTCATATTATTACCAAACAGGTGCAAAGAAAAATGGAAGCTCTTTCCAGTTAACTTGGCTAACTTGGAGAAAGCCTCCCTGTGGACTCAGATACGTATGAAAGCCACATGGTCCTTGCTGAGCAGAGTCATGTGGAACCTGATCTCACCTGAACAACTACAACAAAAATGTAGGCCAGCTTTGACCTGCACATCATGTTCTTCCCTCAGCAGCTCATTGGTTTTTAGTGAGCACACTGTGTTCCATGCACCTCCTCAAAATGGAGATGGCTTTGCCTTATCTCAGAAATGGAAGAAAACCCCATCCTGCCTATTCAGCCTCGCTATTTATAGCCAGCTTAGTGTTTGATTCCAGGTAGGCAGAATCCTTAAATTCACCTTCACTACAAGGCACATGTCAAAAAAACCCACCACCACCACCAAAAAACAAGAAAACAAACAAACAAACCAACCCCCAAAAAACCAAAAAACAACAAAAAAACCCCCCCCCCACCTAATGCTTTGCTAAGCTGGCACTTGCAAACAGATCAAACAAAAAGGCTAACTCATTTCTGCCTCCCAAAGTAAAGACCTCCCATGTGAAAGCATGCTGTAGATGCAATCATGAGTTAATGTCCCAGTGCCAAGTCTGGACTAAAAGTTGATAGAGCATGTTCTCAATTACTTTCTTGTACTATGTCTACAGCAGTAAGGATGTAATGATGTGACATTTACTTGCTATGCAGCAGTTACTGAAACTTTATCTCTGCAATGAGATACAGCTTTAGACTCAACCATCCTTTGCCCAGAAGCCACAGTGACTGAAGCTGTATAGAATTTGATTAAACATGGCTTTTTACCTAAACCTGAAACCTCAGGCTCAAGAGTTCCGGTTTTTGTTCCAGCACTGCTGCAGGCTTTCCAAAATGGTCTGTATCAAAATTTTCCAACTCCCTCCCGATTTTACTTCACTGCTAAAATACTTGCTAGGACAATTCTGTGAAAACCAATTCTTACGACTAAAACGTTTTAAGTGATTAGTAATTTTATTTCAGGAAAAAACTCCTATCAACTCTCCTACAAAATAAACAAATGAAAAGGAACCCCTCTGTGCAGAATCTGTCACAAACTGAAAGCATACTGTCAAGATTTTAAACTTTTTTTTAATTAGGTTTTAACAAACCAAAAACATTAACTTGGTACAATCTAGAGAAACAAAGCCCTTGATGAAAATTGTCTGTAATGTTAATGATGATTTTCATTATTAATCAAGACAAAAGAATGCTTTAATTAAGGGACATCAGAGAAATCCCTTATGATTGAGCACTACCATCAGGTCCTAGTGAAGCTGATGAAAGCTCATATGAATGATGTCAAGGCTCACCCCCACACTTAGATGTTGAGGTGCTGCCTTTGCCAAAGCTACTCTTTGCCCAATGGGTGACTTCTGTAAACCCCAGACTGACTTCTGTAAACCAAGGTGGCCAGACCTTGCTGCACAACCGTTAAGAGTTTGCTTCTGTGCACATACAGAGGGTGCTGTAAAGCAGACATGGCTACACTGATGCTCACAAGCAGTTCAGGGATGGCTCTTTTAACTCTCCAGCTTTCCTCTGGCATGCAGAAATTTCGTGGTTGCTGTGTGAACAACGGAAGCAGTCATTTCCATGTGTCAGTACATAAGGAAAGTCAAGCAGCCTCAAGAGTCGGAGCCATTGCCTCACACCGCAGCAGCTACTGAGCAGCAGCCAGCACCGGGAGGCTGCTGGGTTTCCAAGGCACATCCCTGTGGGCCCTTTCTTGGCCAGGCTACCTCTTCCTTTCCCTTTCTCCTCCAGCTGCCTCCCCCACAAATAAAAAGCAAAAGATATAAGTCTCAGCTGTGACACATCTACAGGACAACTTCACCTTCGGTGAGGCCCAAGCAGAGTTGAAGGAGATTTGTCTCAGCTGATGTAAGCCCAGGATCTCTAGGGATCTTGTAACTCCAGAATGATGAGCTGCTGGAGTCCTTAGTCACCCCTAAACTCACTCAGTGGCTGATTATTGGGAGGGGCAGATGATATATGTCTATTTGTCACTCCTGCATTCTTATCTCTACAAGCAGCTTTGGTCTTTGAGCATTTTCTTTGGCAAGAGAAATCCCTGGTTTCCACAGCTGTCAGGAAAACTGTGTGGCATGTTGTTAGTCAAGACATGATGTTCTTCCTAGACAGTTTCCCAGTGACAGATGAAAATCAAGTTGCTACCTATGGTTACTCTACTGGGGCTCTTATTCTTAACTCCAAACTGTGTTACTCGTAATGCTGGCTGCAAATCCTAAAGCCCTATTCCCCACAGGAATACATACATACACCTTATTCTTAACACACTGAAGTTTCATTCCAGGTGAGATTACAGTCCCTACAAGAGAGAGGAAGAAGCCCAAGGAGAGAATTTAGAGAGCAGAAAACTTCAGCTGAAAGAGCAAGGACATTATTCTCTAGCCTCTCTCAGGCAGTGCTTGTAAACACACTGTCTCTAGACTTTTAATTAAATACAGGTATGAATTAGACTAAATTCTTAAAAGAGAGAAGAAAGCCCTAACTTTGAATGTATTAAAATAATCTTAATAAAAAAAAGCATAACATCAACTATACAGAAAACTACAGCAAGTAACCTGCCATGGGGAATCTCTGCCTGTCACATTTAAGGTCCTTGCCTTGCTCACAAAGGTAGTAGAAAGAAAGCACTTCAATGCCTTTTAACTTCAACCTCAGAAATGTAGCCAGTTAGCTAAGGGACAAGCTCAGAGTTTGAAAAAGAAGCTGACTTACTTCATTATGCTCCAAGCAGCCAATCATGAGTTCTGTTAGGATGACCACTCCAGTCCTCCCCACCCCTGCGCTGCAGTGGACCACGATGGGAGGGTTGCAGGTGTTGCTGCTGTCCAGCACGCTGTTGGTGTGCCGACGCACCGACTGTATCTCCTCCAAGTAAGCTGCAAGAGAAAATGCAGGCAAGGTTGCAAACATCTACGTGTCTAAATGTAAAAATTAGGAGGGGAAGGAGATACAGAGGAGAATGTGGAAAAGTTATTCTCTGTCATAGTGGCAATAATTTACATTTTTTACAACATAATAATTATCTTGGCCAGGGTGCACTGAACAGCACTGCATCCAGCAAGTACCAGCTGGGTGTCAATTATTACTTGGGAGTCTGCTCCTTTAAATTAAATAGTTCTTTTAAAAAATTAAATTCTGTTTTCCCCCTTGCAAACCTCCAGGTCCCCTAAGCAGATGATTCTAGACATTACTTACAGCAATTCCTGCTATTAACAGGCTGGGATCAAAACAACAGCTAAGTCCCATTGAAACCACTGCCTGTCAAAGCCAGTATCAGATGGGAAGCGAGCGTCCATCTGCCCTGTTTCCTCTCTTCCTTCTCCCTTCTAGACTGTGACAGAATCTCCCCCCCAGTCTCTGCTCAGGGTTTGTTTCTCAATAGCTACTTGAGCCCTTCTGAGGGATCACTGCTTTGTTTTCCCTGAAGCCATTAGTAGAAAGCTCAGGACTCAGAACAGCTGCCTTGTGTGGCTGTCCTAGCTTCGTTCAACACATCCTGCTCTCAGACCATGCTGAGAACCTCATGTGCTGGAAGCTCACTTGACTTCCCAGCAGTCCGAGCAGGAAGTGAGACCCAAGCTGAACTCTCCTGCTCTGACCCTTGGTGTCAGGGCACTGCAGCCCCAGCTGTCCTCTCCCCCCAGGCAGGATGGGGCTGGAGGCCTACCAACATCAGAAAAGCTGCATTTTAATGCATACAGGGAAATGGGACTCTAAGTGTTGGCAAACAATGGGAGAGAGGAAATGGGGACAATCAGGTTCCAATTACTGCCATGCCCAACCACAGCAACAGGGGTTGGTAGGAGAAACAGAGTATGAAACAAACAAGGAATTGGGCAATAGCTTTTCCTTCAAGACAGATCCCTTGGCACTCCTTTGCTGAAACTGAAATGTCATTTTTTTTTTTTTGCCTTGGTGATAGATCTGGGGATGCACTATTTACATCAAGCGTGTACCATGCAAAGGAGAATGGATCACTAAAGGACTAAAGGATCACAGGTAGCTGTGGCAAGACTGAAGTGGAACTAATGGACCTTCCTGAGAGAGGACTTAACTACCACAGAGCTACACTGCAGCTGCAAAGCTTTCAGGAACTAAGAGGGCAGGCATCTCCAAAACATCAGTATACCACGTTCAGACTCCTTCAGTGGTAATTTAAAGATTCCTGCATCGTTCTCTACTGTAGTGCCAGAGATGTATCTTAAGTTAAATAATGGTTGAATTCTTATTACTTAATATGGGAGTGCTTATTACTTGGTAAGAATCAGAAGTGCTATTAACACATTACAGATTAATATAATTGCTGTATTTTCAGAAATACACGAACCAGGACCATATGTAACTGGGGAGACCCTTAGGCTTTGCCTGGGTACATGTGGTAACAAGGATGGCAGTGAGTTCAGACTTACTGCATGTGTGATAGAGCCCTCTGCTCTTCTGCAAAAAAGAAAAACTGGAGAAGATGCACCATATTTCAATAGCAACTGATCCTCTCTCACCCAGACCTCTCTAATCACATTTGTGTACAGCCTGTTATCTCCTACGCTCATTAGGTAGTTGGGAAATGGCAGTAACTTACACCAACAGATCAGCCAGCAGAAGTGTCCTATTATTTAAAATTTCCTGAGTTTTTGGCACTGCTGCTGCCTCGGATTTTTCCTCCTGCTAATCACCTTAGCTCCTACCTCCTGAATCCCTGAATTTGAATTTGCTCCAAATTGCAGCAAAGTATAACCTAGTTGAGGCCTGTTTATGCCACAGGAACAACCATGTGATATCAATCCCAGCTGTAACTAGGAAAAGTGAACTGAATCCAGCGTGAGCAATCTTTTTCTTGATGTATCTTATCACGCAAATCAAAGAAATCTTACATAAAAAGCCTTGGACTTCTTCTGGACACCCATGGTCTGGCCAGTCAGTATACTGCAAATGCCACACTGTCCTCTCCTGTCCAGAGAGAAGATGCTTGACCTTCAGACCAGTAGTTGCAAAGCAGCCAGAGTCTGTGCGGAACTTGGTTGTCACCTTGAACTTCCCGTAAGTGGCTGAGCTGTGCTTTGAGCCCAGTTTAGGCCAGTAACGATGGCTCTTACTTCTTCCTCCCTCCTTAGTAACAAAACAAGACAAAAAGTCATTAGTTCCTGCAATTTTAATTCTCTACAAAGGGCGTAAAACTCTGCAGATAAGCCAAATATTCTTATTTTAAAGTACTACAGGAGCAAGGAGCATCCCACAAAGTAAAGAAATACCCATTAAAACCTCTCAGCCATATAATATTTCTAAGTGTAAAACTACTTGAAGAACTGACTCCTGTCTCATGATGAAAGCCAGCTACTGCCTACAATACCTTGGTAAATATTCTCCTCGTGGGGAAGCCTCTCTTTTAAATAGAAGGAGAATCTCTTCAGCAGCTTCTAAGTGTCTGGTTTTGATCAGCCTTGAGAACTGGACAGTGACTTGATGTGCTCTGCTACTCCCTGTGTTTGCTGAAAGCGATCAGGCATGAAGCCGAATGCGGTGTTAGCTAACAACGTGCCAGTTTTTACAACATAGCACATAGTTCTTGGATTACAATAGGAATAACTGTTTTGCTTGGCATAAGAATAAAAAGCTGTGGGGTGTTTTTGTTTGGGGTTTTTTTGCCTTTTTTTTTACATGGACACTTGTATGGAAACAACAGCTTCTGGTCTCTTTTCAGCTGATAAGAGTGATGGTATGCAGAACTGGCCTTGGACGGTGTGGAAATCTCTGTCATTTTAACCAGGAGCGAGTTCAGCACTCTCACATTCCAATGGAAACATCTTTGTTTGGCTTGGCCCAAGCAGGGGGAAGGAGGGCTCCTGCTTCTTTCGCTTTAGCACTTGCCAAATTGAGTGTCAGAAAGTTAGGAAGTGTAGTATGAGAGCAGTACAGGCATATGTTCAGAGCCAGAGGAGAAGGGGATGTTGACAGAAAAAACAGGTTACTGGAGTGGGAAGTGATGATAACAAGAGAATTGCTCACATCAGAAAGAACTATTCTGTGATTTCACGTACCTCTTCAGCTGTGACCATGGCTATAACATTCACCCCCTGTTCCCACACCATCTGCCAGAAGTCATGGCATGTGTGTGGCAGGGGCCCTTGGGTAGCAATGTAGTGCCACTCCTCTCCACCTACAGTCACCTGGGAGAAAGGGAAAAAGAAACAACCAGTCAGGGCCCAAATTCTCAGTAGCGTCTGTAGAACTGCCTTTTAAACAAAAGAAATTACAGTGAAGTCTTTACTTCTTTGTTCTTCTACTTTTGTTCAAAATGATGAACAAAAATCATCCTTTTGATAAGAGCAAATCTGACAAAACATAACCTTCAGTGCTTCCATGTCCTGTCTTGATGCCCATAAATAAAGCTTTGGCCTAAATGCCATCCTTCTTTCTTGCCATTGCATCTGGATCATACAGACCAAAAAAACCAAATTTGGGGATTTTTTTGGGGCCCTGTGTCTGATATGGCTTAAGTAAAAATAAGCAGCTGACTGACACCCCTGGGCTTGGTGACAGACCCAGGATGCAAGAAAATCTGAGGACCAGAGGAGGTGCCTACATGCATTAAAAGGCATCGCCTTGCTGCAAATTAACACAGGGCAGTGCAGAATGCCTGAACGCAAATGACACTGTGCCTGATGAGCTAAAGGCTGGTTAGGACCTCCCTCAATTATTTTCCATTCAGGCAAAAAGTGATTTATTAAACAGCCTCTTCCTGCACTGGTCACTGTTGAAGATGCAGCTATGCCCACACTGCACAGAGAGGAGCTCGACAGGCCTGTTGCCAGCTAGAGATGAGATCAAGACAGGCTTCATTTCAAGTTACTCTTCCTCACTCATCTTGGGTTTTTTAGTTCAGAACCTGAAAACTACCATAGAGTAAATCCAGCACATTAAATGGCTTTCAAACACCATGAGAAATTAAAAATTAACCAAAGCTGTAGTCATGTATATCTATTTCCCAATACACAACTGGTTTACTAACCACGTCTTACAGAAATATTTGTGTATTTGCATGACATGTAATGAAATTCTTTTCAAAGCATTAGCACACAGATTTACACACTGTAAATTCTGTAGTGCCCTCAACAGAGCCAGCATTACCTTGCAGTTAGCCAGTATAAAACACAGCTTCATTTAACTGACAGAGGCAGTTAAAAAAAATCCCTTGTGTATAAAAAAATCATAATTTTATGACACAGAATTTGCTGTACATTAGAAAAGGCTTACAAAAAATAATTTTTGACATTTTAGGTAAAAACCCAAAGTGCTTTTAGAACTACTACATATCATTTCAAAAATATGCTTACCAGCAGAACCAGACAAACTAATTATTTTGGAAAGTTGAAATATTTTTCCTTTTCAGGCTAAGGCCTCCTAATTCTGTTTATTAGCCCAGAGCCATTTCTCTCAAAGTAATAAATACCAGAGAAGAAGATTTACAACAAAAATGCTGACACATCCATAAATATCAACGTACTGGCAGACAACGCTATGAGGAACAATCAATAACTCTGAGAGCTTCAACTATATACGATGTTTGAGATACAAGTCTTTGAATACATTTTCAGAAATAGAATCAATTTATTTGTTAGTCAAACAACTGTTTATTAAGCTGAGATGCTTGGGGTTTTACACCTGTAAATAACATTGTTTTTGTATGATAACGTGTTTCTCACTTCACTGAAAACTGTTCAACCCTGTACATCAGGTCCTTTTCTTTATTTCATACTGTACAGCATATTCTTTTTTGAATGATGGTTACAAACTGCAAGACCAATGCAGGCAGACTTCTCAAGTTCTTGTACTAGATGGGAATCAATACAAACACTCGGCCCAAACCAGCATCCTGCACTTGGACTGATGGTCTGCAGCCACGAGTGCTAGTACAGTGTTACTGAGCTTTTCAAGTCAATACTGACCTGGCCCAAACAGTCAGATGAAGTGCTCTTAAAGAGTCTTTTTGCTTAATCCATAAATTTAATTACAATTTTTCTCTTTGGTATAGATGATGATCCTTGCATCTAACAGCAACGATCCATGGTAAATAAGCAGAGAATTATTGTAAAACTGTGGGGCTTGCAGACCAAGCAGTGGGAGCTGGAATCCTCCAGGCATGGATCTTATCAGGATGACAGAGGAGTTTTCTTTGTCTACTGACTTCTAGTCCAAATATCCAGCCTCCTGGCACATGACATGAAAGGCCCATAAATACTCTGAAGGGAATGGGATGCCTGGAATGTTTACTGCATTCTAATGCCCTAACTGCAGGAAATTAAAAATTAAATATTGGGCTGAAAACACAGACACACACTGTGCTGCTGAGGTAAATTTCACAGATGCAATTTCACCTTCTAAGCAAAAGCACATCTGCTTGGCTTCTGAAAGCGCCGCTCTGAGTGCAGGAGGAAAACCCTGCCAAGGCCCTCTGTCAGGCATCAAAACACTGCTGCCTGCTCCTGGGTGCTCTATGGACACGAGATGTGTCTGTGTCCAACAGTGACACACAAGAAAAAATGTGGGTTCAAAACTAGCCAGGGAAAACAGTATCATTTAGGAATATCTTTTTTTTTTTTTCCTCCACCTACTTTGTAGGTGGAAAATTTTGGGCTCAGAAATTCATCATCATAGCAATGTCTGATTATGCTAAAACTCAGTATCTGCTTCCTACCAGGCTACGCAGAAAAGTGACAAACTGCTAGGATCCTGGTTCAGAAATTATTTTGAAATAAGTCACCAGGACTTAACACTGTAAATCACAGCCAAGGCCAGAAAGTCTCTTTAAACACTTAAAAGCCTTTTACTCAAGGAAAATATTAATTTATCAGGATGTTTTATTCAGTATTTTTGAATTATTTCTTTTTAATTTGGATTTTGACAATGAGAAAATGCAGACAACCCTCTCTTACAACAGAATCTATCATCTGATGCAGAGGACTTCTGTTACTTCTCTCAGGGTACAGTAAAAGCCAACAGAGGACTTTGCAAATACTGCTGGAAGCTTAAAGAAAAGCATCTGCAGTCACTGGAGCATAGTTCACTGTTAAAACTGACCAGGCTTGTAAATACAGTCAGATAATATCTTTAATTATTTCTATATTGAATTAACATGAAATCTGAAGTTTCTTTTTAAAAACATAATTTGAAACATGGAAATTCAATGCAGTTTCCAGTCAGAGATGCAGGGATCTTATTAGTAAGGTCAGTGCATAGTTTAAGAATTTTCTTTATCACTCTGCAGGTATTGGGGCTGATCTAATGCGCTTCCATGAAGTTTAAGAAACATGGTACCTCTTTCTACAATAACCAATAGAGTTATTCCACAACAAGCTGGCAGAGGTGGGCACAAAAAAGTCAGGATGCCTCTCTAAAATGACTTCCCAGTCTCCAGCAGTTAAATCAACTTATGCATGTTAGTTGATAGGGGACTTCAGAGATGCCCATGGTGACACACAAAGGTATAATGATGCATCCTAAACCTTTTCAGAAGCTCCAGAGGTAAGGAAAATGTTGCTGTGCAGCCAGAAATGCAAACGAAGCTTTAACACACCTTCATTTGCCAAATCAAAACCCAAGCAAGCTTTTACCTTGATGTGTGAAGCATTGATGTAGCCTGTATTATTTTCTTTGGTCGGCACCAGCTCCACTCGGTTCTCCTCATAAGGAACGACCTCCCTGATGCGGTTGCGCTCCGTGTTTTCAGGCAGGGCAGCAGTGGTGAAGATCCCATCTGCCTTTTTCTTTGGAATCTGCTCATATTCTGTAAACACCATCCCCTCTTCCAGCTTCCTCCTCAAGATTTTGCACTAGGATTTAAGAGAAAGCAACACCAACCCATTAATGCTTCTGGGAAGAACATTTACCACTAGACCCATCCATCCATTCTTTGAATTCCAATACACAGCCATAGCATTCTCTCACTCACTCCTTCTGCAGTTATCTGAGGAAATATGACACACTTATTTCTATCAAATGAAACCACAGGCAAATTTTTCAGTTTTACATTCCACCTCCACATTTTTGAAGACTGATAGCATAAAAAGCAAACCTGTGCTAAATAATCTTGGTTCAGTAAGAATTTCCGTATGAATATATGATTTCAACATAATAGATATTTTAATTTTTTTTTCCAGGAAGAAGATCATACTGCGAGAAGTGTGACGTGGCCCACATTTTCAAAATACTGCCTAACTCACAAGGATGCAATGTCTGTGGTTGAACACAACCCGACATACAGACAGGTTGAGTATCAGACAACACAAGGTTGTGAATTTCTGTCCAGAAAACCTGAAAGATTCTTTACAAATTTGCTTCTCAAATCTTAAGAGCAGCAACTGTTTTTAATTTCTGCAATTCCATATACACGCACACACTTGTGTGTGCAAACGTCAGGAGGCAAACAACTTCTTTTTTTTTTTAAATTTAATCCCATTAGAGGCATTAACCAAACTCCTTAGTTGTATCAGAACATGAAAGACAGCATCTGTGGGTGAGCCCTCCAGAACTTCGCCTGATCAAGTGAAAAATGCAAAGTGTTAGATTTACAGATTGATCTTGTATGACATTGTACAGTCAGGTGAAACAGAGAACAGCCTCCATTTTCACTGCCTTCAGTAAATGTTCAAGACATTTGATGCTTTGCCTGCATTCAAAGACATACCAGTGTTAGCCACAGACCTTTTGCATTAATGGCTCTGAAAACCTTTAAGAGAAATTTTTTTTTCACATTTTAAATCAAATTTTAGATACTTCATGCTGCTGGGAACAAAGGGAACAAGCAACATTTCGTGAGGCTCCATCTTACCCTCTCATCCATTGGCA
Source organism: Eulacestoma nigropectus (assembly GCA_013397775.1). Classification (NCBI taxonomy): domain Eukaryota; kingdom Metazoa; phylum Chordata; class Aves; order Passeriformes; genus Eulacestoma; species Eulacestoma nigropectus. Next base: position 1,057,451 of record VZTE01001498.1, read on the forward strand.
CCTTGGCGACTTCATCCTGGCTGTCCTCCGGCACTGGAACCCTAGCAACTGAGAGTCCGTTCAGTGCTGCCAACATCAAGGGCCTCTTCTGGGCCTCCAGGCCTGCCATCTTCTGCTTTTCTAGATTCTTTTGGCAAGAAAAGGCACGTTTTCATCTCTGTGTGATTATTTATAATGCCAGTAAAATGCTGGAATGTTTTTTTAATCTCCAAAATCTGCAACTCTCTGGCCAAGGAATGCAGATGATCACCATTAGCATCGTAAATTCAAATACAACCTCTATTCTTCCTGTTATTCCTCAAAGGCCTGCTCCTACATGAGCACAGAATTTTAATTTCAAAGAAACAATCTCAGCATGTAATACAGTTTACACGCCATCAAAAGACACACAAATACAATCTCAAGCATTTTCCTGCAGACATTATTCTGAATGCAGGACACAGAAAGCATCACCCTGTTACGTTAAAGTAGCACTACCAAAGCCAAGATACCTGGGGCATTTTTTAAAAAGCAATAATTTCAATCTATAACAACAAACACTAAAACACAGGCCATTGTTTCTCTTCTGTGATGGTAATACTTAAAATGAGGAGTCTTCTGATGCACTCAGCTTTTATGGTGATTCAAACAGCACCCATGATATATTCTGCACTAAAATCTGAGCTCGCATGTCCCAGAAACTGAATGCAATAGCAGCCAGGGAGGGATGTTATTTATCATATTCATGAATCATATTATGGTATGACATGGAGGAATAGAGAATGAATTTTAAATTCATCCTGCTGCCCCCTCCTTATGCCACTGGGAGCTGAAGCATCAAAAAAGACAGAGCATCTCCAGAAGTACCCAAATTAGGAATATTTTATTCCATTTCCTTAACAGCTCTTTCTGCTGGATTTGGAAGGAGGGATAAGCAGAAGGGCTGCCTGGTTCTCAACACACATATGGAAGCTGTGGTCACCAGATGGGCCAAGCTCAGCTCCTAGAAATACACTACTGAACCTGAATGCCCTCAGACATATGTAAAAGGCTTGATTTCTCAAAATCTTGTGAGCTTTTTCCTCACCACTGGGTTCCTCCAGAGCACTAAGCAAAAAACCAAACATCCAAACCCACTCCGGCTTCTTTTTATACTTTCAGAAAGCAGGAAAATGCAAATATTTTTCCTTTGTTCGGGAATGTTATTATTTTTACTACTTCAAAGGTGAAAGAGAAGAAAGTCTGTGGTTAACAGGTCAAGGTCATCAAATTACCATTAATATAACACCTGATTTCTGTGACAAAAGGAAGGTCCCCACACGTCAAGATTCCTGATCTAGGCTGAAGTCATCTTAAAAGCTTAATGCTAAGGCTACCCCTTTAGTTTTAAAACAAAAACAAAAAAAAGGACCTTTTGACCAAAGTGATTTGAATGGCTATTGCAGAGGAAGAATATTCAAACATCTAAGAGCTCTTCTCACTTTCATTTCCATCCTAGAATCCTGTAGGTTCCTGCTTTTCACTAATTTTTCTTTCCCCAGTAGATCAAAAGAGCATATGCATGCTTGTTGTTATACCAATGTCTATTTATTAACAAAAAACTATGTTTTATAGTCAACTATCTATTTTACATTAAAATTTTAATTCAAATTTAAAGCTTAGGAGTTGGCAAGGATTAAATTCAGTCTCCATGTTGCAATTTAGTAGCTCAGGTTGTACTGCTAACAATTACATCAGCATAAGGATGGCCAATGGACGAGAACAACATGTTCAGAAAATTTCTTTGAATATACAGTAGTATTTAAATCTAGCTAGTTATTGATCTTGTAGACTACAAACTCTTTTCTGCTTTGGACCATTTGGATGCTTCATTAATTTGTTTCAGGAATTGTTTTTGTTTCAGACCTCAGTGCTGAAAACAAGAATTACAGCATACACTTTGGTTTCCGTGACTGCATCTGTACTGCTCACAGCACTACACCAGGTCCATATGTAGGTCACTAAGTGATAAGCACCTCTCGTATTTCTGTCATTTCCGTTAAATACTTCTTATTTTAAATTCATTGCAAGTTTAACAGAACCCTATTTCTCATACATGAGTGCGTTTTTAAAAAAATAAACGATCCAGATGCTCAACCACACAGCCTCTACATCTGCTGGTTCTCTATTTAGATATCCAGTTCCTCAGTTACTGGCAAAACCGACAATCCATACTCTAGAGGTACCAGGGTTTTATTCAGGCAACTATGTTACACAAAGAGGCAGGAAAGGGAATTAAAGATCATTTGAAAAAAATCCTGAGTTGCCATTATGTTATGTGACACTTCACATGACATCCTTGCAAAGGAGGAATAAAACACCAGTGCCAAAAACACAACATCCCACCCATCTTGGCAAACACATTCCAGATTTGCCCTGCCCTCATATCTTGAAGGGAAGCAGGCATCAAGGGGGGCTTTGCCATCAGCCTCCTCGTCCCTGGCTGCACACCCTGGCACCCACCTCCAGCCAGCACTGCTGCCAGGGTGGTGGCATCCTCAGCTGGGTCAGACACAGGTCTGGCCAGCAGCCAAAGAGCTGCAGCTGAGGAAACACACAAGCCCAAACAGTGCATGGGATCAGCCCCCCTGAAGGCCCACAAAACCAAATTGTATGTTGCACTTAATATCACATTTCCCAACTTTAAGCAAATCCACAGCTTCCCACCCACACGTTCCCCAGAGTTTACTGACCCAACAGTTTTCTGGTATGGAAGTTGACCTGTGTGATTACTAATTTCCAAGAAGCCACTGCAACAGAGGAAGGCACTTACCCTCATCATGATCTCTCTTTCTATAATGCTGTCCTCGATAGAAAACATTTCAGACACAGGCCTTTCCTTGACTGGTTCTTTCTTGACCCGCTCCTTCACGCTGGTGAGGTCAGGCTCCGAGATAGAGGGCCCCAGTGAAGATCCATTTATTGCCACTTGATCAGTTCGAGAGACACTGATGGCTTTGGAAGGCCCCGGCCTCATGGCCTTGGCCCTGGCTACAGCCACAGAAATGCTAACGTGGTCCTGCCTCAGTGCTCCGTTGCTGACACTTTTACGAGGCCCAGGATACTCTGGAGGAGGTTTATTTGGTATTCTAGCCAAGGCAGCTTGCAGCTGAGCACTGTACTCCATGTTCTCATGGAGGGCTGTCATCCGGGACACAGATTCTTGGGTTTCTTCTTCCTCTTCACTTTCACTGCTATGTATCAGCATTGTGGCATCAGAAAATGTCTTTTTGTGGTGGTAATGAGGAACTTGCTGAACTTCGTGCCCCATCTGAACTGACTCTTCCGGCTGCACCTGCTCCCGCAAAGTGTTCCTGCGCGGCAGAGGGGCGTTCAAAGTTTTTAAGGCCATGGCTTCTATCCCACGCACCATATTGCTGATGACCTCCAGGCTGTGGCGCTTGTTCACCGCCGCGTGATGTTTCACGGCCATGAGGGGCTCGCTGACCTCCTGCAGTGACTGGCGCACCACCGGCGAGCTGTCCTCCTGGAAGGTTTTCACCGAGAGCTGGACCTTACGAGTGACCAAGTCAGGGCTGCTGCCGCTGACGTACTTGTGCCGGTGGCTGGCCAGGTCGGGCGTGCTGGTGGCCGGACGCGGGCGCGGGTACGGAGGCGGGGGTCTGAAGAGATAGTTCTTTAACATGTGGGCGGTGTTGTAACTCTGGCTGCTCTGCAGCTGCATGTTGGCCAGTTCTGGGGTGCTGACCGTGTGGGATATGGCACTGGCTGCTGTCTTATTCTGAGCAGCATTGTTAGGGTTCATTTGGTCAGCCGGGGCCACAGGCTTGTTATAGCCACCCCCCTGGGGCCCGTAAGTGATCGTGTAAGGGTGCCTCTCTCGAATCTCAGGCTGGCTGTAAACTAGGTCTTCCGGCTGGTTATAAGCATGTGTGTTTCCAATATTGAGATTCCTCAATGACTGACTTTGGCTATCCATCTGGATCACCCCTCTCTTCATTTGCCTCATGACAGTTTCATAGTCTGGAGTTGGCCTGTAAGACGGGACGATGATTGCACTATGTCTGTGGCTGGGGATGTAGTCTGCTCTCATGATATCGCTTCCCGGAATGCTCAGATTTGAGGACATTGGCGATGCCTGGATGAAGTTCTGTGAGCGATTGAGAGAGTTCATGCTGTGGGCACTGCATACACTCCCATTGGGTCCATTACCATTCAAGTAGCTGAAGTCCATTGGACACCTATCCAAACTGGTCTGTGACCTACAGTAGAACGTTTCTTCATTTCCATGGAAAATGCTATCTGTGTAGAGCAGAGAGAGAAATATTGACAGCTTTAACCAACAAGGACTCATCCATTGTTAACAAAACTTCAAATGCAGTCTGCACCAGTGAGTACAGAGACAGCTCAGTGCCCAAGTGCTGGGAATGTTTTGTCTTGGGAGCATCCTTGAGCCACTGAAACAGAACTAAAGCAAAGCTACTAACGTAAACACTCCCAACAGTTAGCAAAATATGGTAGTAGCTCAGATCCTTGTGGGAAACATGAAAGGGGAAAGAGAGGAAGTGTTTTTGCCTGAGGTGGCAAGGAAGAATAAAGGGGCATCTCCTCCCTCAGCATCATGGAAGGGTTCACTGTTGCTGACCCCTTAAAACTCCAGCGCTGCAAGCATACGGTTAACCTGAAAAATTCTCTTGTCTCTTCTGTTGATACACAGCTGTCTGAGATTCACAGTGGCAGAGGACTGTGAAATTGGAAATCCTACTTTAGACCAATTAACAGTTTTGAGGATCTGAAGTATGACGCAGTTGGGTGATCAAAGCTCAGGGAAAAAAAAAAAAAAGAAAAAAAAAACCCCAAACAACAAACCACCTTACAGATGCACTACAGAATGTTAAATACTTCAGCAAAGCATATCTGAGAGGAAATCAAGACAGCAAAGACCATATCCTGGATCACAACTTTACTGCAAGACTATCCCTGTTGAAAATCCTGTAAGAAAAAAGTAATAGCTCCCCAAACTCTGAAATCAGCTAGTTCTTTGAAAATATAGGAAAAAAAGTCTGTTGTAAACCTAAGGGAACTTGACAGCTTTTCTAAAATTGAGAATATCCTTCACAGTTTCACCTTCACAGTAAACCAGTAGTAGCCACTAAGTCAAGTCTATTGTATGCAAGGAACTCTACTCAATGGCTCCTTTCAAAACTTATCAAATGCTACATTAAAAATAGTCAGACCCCACAGCCCCAAAACACTAACAGGTATGATTGAGAGTTCCTCTGCTGGTGAGAGCACTTCAGCTGTACCTCTCATGAACTGCAAAGAACAGCAGCCTAACAGACCTGGCTACGTGTATTCCAAAAGGTGGGGTGGTTAAGGGTGTGAGACTCAAGGTGTTTAGGAGCTGGGCTCCATTCCCAGACTTGATCAAAGTAACCTGGCACAACCTCTTAAAGAATTTATTTGTCAAACATGGGCGTAAAAATAGTTAACCCTCCTTGTGTCTGTAAAGCTAACAATGCAGGCAGATGGTGGTGAAAAATCAGCAGAAAAGATTGTCTACAGACACAGTTTCTCCTTGCAAAATTATAATTTCTCCTACAATAAAAGCTTTTTGCTGTCTCCTTTTCCCTCACTTGGTTTCTCTCCCTGGCCCCAGCTGGCACTGCCTTTGAGTACAGCCATCATACTCCCTTCAGAAATTATTTTTTCAGCTCACTGAACTGGAATGCCAAGTTTAAGGTCCATATAATCATACGCAGATATTTTAGGGAAATTTGAAAACTGAAATTGGACTTCAAACAGAAGACTTACTGCAACATTAACTATAAAACTGCTAGTTCTCCTGCAGCAGCAGCTCCCGTTTGACCATGATGGCATTATAAATCTAGACATAAGGCTTAGGAGCTTCTTTGCATACACATAAAATTGAAGTACATTAAAGGGAAAATATATGCTGTAAGTACCTTGTGAATTATGTGTTTCAGTGTAGTGTTCTCCACACTGGACATGCATAGGAGGCAGTATAAAAGGATGTTGTCTTGGCTGAAATAAAAGCACAAGGGGGAAAAAAAAAAAGGGATTAGAACTTCATTTGCTACAATTTTTGCAACTGAAACAGGAAAAATGGTTCTATGCCCTTTCCACTGAATACTGCTCTTTCTTACCCAGCCAAAAACACGTCTTGGCAGTTCCTTATAGAACAGAGAATAACTTTTTGTAAATTGCTTGCTAAATTTTGTTACAGAGCCCAAAGCTGACCAGTTAAGACTCCTTTAAGCTCACCCACTTCAGAAAACAACATCCACAATTTCAGCTTTTTTAAAATTCTTCACATTTTTATTAAAAGCCCTTGCCCTTGAAGAATTAAACCCAAACAAAACAGACACCTAATTGAGACAAAAGCAGGGATGGAACAAATTCAAGGACTTAGGACACTGTTACACAAGCAATAGGACCATATATGGACTTAAAATAACTGTAAATTACATGAACATTGAATTCCTTAGATAATGAATTCAAGTTTACTCCAATAACCGCACTGAAACAAATTTTTTAACGCAAGTCTCAGAGGGGGCAATTCAGCATGAAATCAGCAGGATCACTTCCAGAAAAATAAATCAGAACTGACGCCATATTCCCCAGCTTTGTCCCTTGGTAAACCGACGTGTTTTGCAATTCTACTTTGCCACCTGCACTGCAATGTCCTGTCTGGTGTCACCGAGCAAAGTTTATGAAAACATATTTCAATATACGAAGTAAGCAGAAAGACAAGGAAGACGCTCCTGTCTTGTGAATGTGTCTTCCTTAACAGCAGAACGAGGGCTTTTCATCCAGGCTGATTCACATAGTTCAAACTATTCAGGAATACTGTGGATGCCCAAGGCAAAAAACCCCACATAATCTGCCTTTGCGTGCACACGCACCAAATGAGCACCATGCAAGTTTGCTAGCAAAGAGGGCGTGGGGAAGGGGCAAGATCTACATTTTCTATGTAAATGGCGAGAAGGAATGAGAATCAAAGATACTGAGCTCAGTATGAATTCTTGCGTACAAAATAGCTGTGTTAGGCCAGAGCTGGAAAACAAGAAGAAGTATTTCTGCTACAAGAATTACTTCCAAAGGTATAAAACCCTAGTCTCACTGAACAACCTGGGCCAAGGAGACTGCTGTTGACAACCTTAGTAGAGAAGCTGAGGCTGGAAAGCCTAACAAATGGAGGGCGGAAGAAAAGTGCAAGTGAAGAGAAGTGCCTTCTACTAGGAACGTATACATCTGGAGCAGACAGTTTTCTTTGTGATAGATGTTATGAAAGGTATCTGCAAGAAATTTGGAATTTTTCTTTTTAAGGCCCATCTGCCTCTTCTGAAAAAAGAGAACCCTGAGGTCTGCAGAACAACAATATCCAAATTAATGATTGCTCGGATTTTTTTTAAAATCTGGTAATTAAACATACCATTATATTAAGATCTCCTACACTGAGGGGGTTTTTCTGGAAAACCAACATCACTGGGTGGTCTGACAGGAACAAGAGACAGCAGAAACCATGCCAAAACCATATAAAGGGTCTTGATCTGAAAGTAAAGAACATGATCCCTAGTGAAGTGGCAGAGCCTCACCCCAGAGATTCCACTTCACTTCCCATTTCTGCCTACTGATTTATTGCTATACAAGACAAATGAATAGGTAGGTGTATGAAGGTATGTGCAGTGCAGACAACAGTCAGGAGAAGTTGTTTTTTTTCCTCCCAAAGAGAACTGTTCCAACAAGTTAACAGAACAATTATGAAAAAGGCAGCTGAAAGTTCACCATAAGCAGTCAGCAGCCCAGTGCACTTTTCAATTGATGATCCCACATTCTTCCTCTTGATCTGCCTGAGACTTTGGGGTTTTAAAACTTGTTGCATGCTTCAAAATAAAGTGGCAGCAGGATTTGTTTTTTTCTTTTGAAAGAGCAGATCTCCATTTTTTCATATATAATATAGAGAAGAGCTCGCTTTTCCCCCTTGTGATATAACAGAGACCATAGCATCAAAATGCAAAGCACAGTTCATTTCTTCACCTTCAGTTTTTCATAGTCATTTCCAGGGACCAAACTCATAGATACCAAAAATACTCTAAATATGCCCCAAAAAATGTGATACACAGCCTGTGCGTTGCATCATGACACCTTAGAAACAAGCTAAGAATGGAAAGACAAAGAAATCTGGAAGCAGCTACAGCAGCTTTCCTGCCAGTGGCTGGGAAACACAGAGTGCGACTTTTAGATCTAACGGACTGGAAACACACACACAGGAAAATAACCTCTGTTGAAATCTGCAGAGATAAAGCTAACCTAATATCACTACCTGCTTAAGCTTAATTTTGGAACATTTTCACAAGCTGTAACCACGCTGTGGGGAAATGTCAAGAAAACACTTGCCCACATCAGCTTTCTGCCATGCAGCAATAGGGTAATGGAATTTTCACACTGCAAAGGTCTACAAAGGAAGTATTAACCTGTATCACACATGAAAACTGGCAACCTGCATAGAGATAATACTGCCCTCTGTCTAAGGAACCAGCAGTGCTACTGTTACAGAAATTCAGAATCTGTTAAGATTAAAAAATACTGACATGCTAGATGTTAAAATTTAATCCAAAAAAAGTTTCTTTAAAACTGATGGGAGAAAAAAACCTCACACATGATTTTTTTTTTCTTTGCAAATATTTCAGGAAAAAATTACCCAGTTTTGTCAGATTGATAGTGTTTCTGGAGATTAGTTAAATGGAAATAAATAAAATTTAGGAAAAACTCTGAATCACAATCCTGACTGATTCTAATAGTTTAACTTAAATTAGCAGTAACTTCACACTAAAATAGGATCTTAACCCAAGAAGCTGGTAAACTGTAAGTAGTCTTTATACAAAAACATGAGGATTGAAGAAATGTGAGATGTAACATTATGTAATGACCAGGTTTTTATGCATACAGCACAAGACACTTCAAATTCTTTCCAGAAGATTATTTTCTCTACATAATGAAATAACCTCAATCTAGCAGAAAAGATGCTTAGTTTCTCCAGGGCAAATAAAAATACAATGCCTTGAAGACTCTAATTTTTACTACTCAGTGGTGATATTATCCAGTTAAACTAATCAATCTGGGCAGTCAGACCCTTGAAACTCATTCCAATCATATTGCCTACAAGAAATGAGTTAATGGGCTTATTTGAAATTTAGAAAGTGATTCATCTTACACAACACCTCATCCTATTAGAAATGGTATAGATATTCTTAAAGACCTCACTGTGGCACGTACCAAGGATGACCTACTCCAGGTTGGCCGTCGTCGGATAGGGGGAGGAGAATTTGATTGTCTGTGGAGTAAAAAGAGAAATTATAGAAACTACAGTATCTCAATTCTGAGTCAAGAATGAATGGGAAAAACAAGACATGAAGAATCTGTTCGTATTGCTCATTACTGAGATCTTCAGATATATGAATAAATCAAATTAATTCAGGTTCTCCTTTAAATACAGGAAGTATTCCCATTCCAAACTATACATGCCTTTTGTTCATTATCCTATTTGGCTTACTTGGAAACACAAGAAAGAAAAATTCTGGTTTAAAATGAATTAAACAAGTCTCTTAAGTAAAAAAAGCTGAACATGACACACAGGTACAGTCTCAAGTGACTTAATGTGAACATTAAAAGATGGACAATTTTATGAAATTGATAGCAATCACTGCAAAGCAATGCACACAGATCAGGAAGAAAAGGAAAAAAACCAACTGGTTAGACAATACTAGGAGAGCCACATACAATGTTAGAGTAGCCAGGTGCAGTGGAAGGAATAAGGAGTGTAGGAGGAAAAAAAAATATGAGGAAGGGAAAGAAACAAGTTGAAGGAGGTAGAAATATAGTGCTTACGTGAAGAGAGGAAAGGTGGAATTTGTCCTCTTACAGTTTCTGATCTGGTGAATGATGTTATGTGCGATTAGAGGAAAGGCACACAGGAAAACAAACAACTATCATTTTAACACAGAGGGCAGGAAAATTATTTGGCTAGAAAACACACACTGGCATATTCTGTCATCAGTATCTGTGGCTCTAGCACACAAGCTTGTTCCACATGAGACTATGGCAAGGAGAGCAGCTCTAATGACAAAAATACATCTAAACTTGTTATTTCACTCTCTGACTTCATGACATTCCCTACCTTTATTAGCCCAAATATTTGCAAGTTGCTCATGAAACTGCTTTATACACCCCATTCATGGGACCCACATACTTATGGTCCAGTGTTTAGAAAGAAACATGATCAAAAGCTATTGTTCTGCAGTCTGGATTATGACTGGTAACAGAAAGTCCTCTCTGTTGACCCCATCACGCAGCTTCAAAGGGGAAATATCCCAAGGTGAGACACTATGGTATTTTGTTTTCTTTTTTGACTGTCACAGGGGAAACAATCAGGAGCTCCCTTTGAATTCAATCCCTCTGGAGTCATTACAATTGAATTTAGTACCGGACTATTGAAATCCATTATATGCTGCTAAGAAATGTCTTTTCCGGTCCTCCACTCACCTCCCAAGAACTGTAAGTGCCATGTAAAATCTTATCAATATCTCTTTTGTGTAAGTGAAAAGATCAGTCAAAGCAGTTCACCTCACTGGACTCTCCTGTGCTCTAACTCACCATATGTTAATATAATGTGTGCACACGTGAAAGACCTTCCAATCTTCCCCGCATCATTTTGGCTTCATTTTCCAACAGATGGCATTACCCAGCCGAACAGATGGGATGTCCAGCTCTAACTAGAGTTGTTGATAGACATAAGACTTCTCCATGGTAAGTTTTGCAAGAATTTAATGTTCTCTGCTATACACACCCAGCACACCATGAAAATTTCTCAAAACTCTAACCTTTTGAAAGCCAAATTTATCTAAATCTGAAAATGTGTGCTGGTGTAAATGAAACATCTCAGCTAACAAATAGACTTTTGAATTAAAGCTAAAGCCTAATGAATTCCTCCTTCAGTTAGAAGGAATCATGTGAGAGGACTAGCTCAAGGCCAGTTTCTAAGAAAGTGTTCAAACCAGAGTCTAAAGGAGACTTCAGGTTTAGATTTACAATCCCTGCTGCATTGCGGCAGTACAGCTATGCAGACTAACGCACGCAGGTGTCCCCCCTCGTTCAGCACACATGAGAGGCAGATAAATTATCCTGCCCAAACTAGAAGATGACAACCTGCACTTTACAGCGCCCTTAGCTGCTGGATGAGCAGTGCATTTGCTACTACAGCTCACATTTTGACATGATAACATGTCACCTTTCACTCCAGGTTATACTAATTCTCTGGGCTATCAACAGCAGACACCAAGGCCTTCGATACAAGACTCTCTGTAGGATTTGGCTGCTTGGGGAGCATCAAAGCTCACAAGGCTCAGAAAGAAATTTCACTCTCAACTCTCTGTTCTTGCTGTTGCTTAAAACAAAACAGGAAAAAAAGGGAAAGGGGAAAAGAATAACTCGCATACATGACTAGGCAAAAAAACCTGAAAACACCCCCAAAATTAAACAAAACCAGACATGCCAAAACTCAGACCAATTCCAAAGCAAGGTGTCAGAAAACAACTGTGAAGCAAGAGTACTCACTCCGTGCAGATTTTGTTCTGTTTGTAAAACTTGTGTCTTGATGCAAACAGACGTGAAATATATTTGGCATTTTCAAGATCATCCTTTAAAAATGAGAAAAAAAAGGAAAATAAATTATTTAATTTGTTATTCTTATCAAGAAGTGACAAAGAAGTTTTTTTAAAATCCAGCTGCCAGAATGCTTGGTAAGGTCCACCATGTACTGAATTTAGCTCCCAAGAACACATCTAGTGGTCCCAAGAGCATTCATGGCATAGGATTACTGAAACGCAGTGGTGTGCATTTACACACTGCCACCTCACTGCTAAGGCACAGTAGGGGGGGACAGCAACAAAAAAATGGCTCAAGCTTGCTGGTCCAGTTTCTATACTGGCCTTGGTTCAGGGAGATCTGGAGCGATTTTAAACAGCAGCAACAGCAGCAACAGCCCCACGGCCTTCTAAGTTCCAGTATGTGCACACATGGTAGCTCATGCCCCGTTTCTACTTATGCTGCTGTATTTATGCCATTCAAAAAGCACTTCAGTTTTTTGCAGACTTCCCAGCATAGCATATTTCAGGATGCTTGGGAGAAAATACCGAAATTAGCACTGTAATAGTAAATGAAGTTAATTTCACTTTCCGCATAAAGTACAACATGAACTGTGAGGGGGGGTGGTGTTATGCAAGTGAGCCTCTTTGGGAAAGTGGAATTTTAAAGGTTTATTTTTACATAAGTAGCTTTCTTGATGACACTGATCAGATCTTTTTCTTACTGTGTGAAAGAGTACATTCTCTTCTTTGTTGATCAACTCTAGAACAATTGAAGACTTGTTATGAGCGATATTCCCAATGTCATTCCACCTGCAGAGTAAAAAAATGCATTGGAGTTTGCCAACACATACATTCAAACATTTCACAAACACAGTAAGAATCCCTTAGTCAACATCAGTCTCATTTTACGGGAAAGCTTTTCAGTAGCTTTTTGGAAAATAAGGAAGTCATGTTCTGATTAAAAGTGAAAGGATATTCATCTCTTAACCCAAAGCAGGAGAGTTGAAAGCTCTCTTTAAAAACATAAATTTGAAGACTCACAATAGAAGACACATTGAAAACACATTTATGATAAACATTTTACTGAACTGTGGCATTTTGGAACTGATTGATTTTAGCCACATGTAATTGAATTATTTTAAGTGCTATTGCTCCCCAAATGCTGTTTCCACCTTTCATTCAGTGCCAACTCTTGCTAAAGAAAGTTAACTTGACAACATGGTTATGCAGGCTACGCATACCATGTTAATACTCTGGCTTTATGTTTGCAATCTTTTTTTTTTCCCCAAGTAATTGTCAGGTTGCCCAAGATCTGAGTTATAATCTTCTTACAAATAGCTGACAGACATTTGTGTACATTGCATGCAATCCATGGGGATGGAAACGACTTGTTTGTTCTGTTTGCTGCATGCATTCCTCTTCATGTCATGGCAGGATGCTTGCAGTGCATATTTCCAAAGAATAAGAATCTCAGCACCAGTTCTCATTTCTACATGTAAAGAAACTTCTTGCTGTTGTCACCTGGCCCAATTAAAGGATTATCTAGTTTCTTCTCAAAATTACATATGCAAAACATCAGCTATGTGGAAAAGGGAGCACTAACATTTTTTAAGCTGACTAAAGAAAGCACTTTTAAGGCAACCCCCCTCACCAAAATCCCAGCTTGATATAAGCCTTAGCTACTGACTGAAAATCAGTGCACCTCGAAAAACACAACTTTTAGGCAGCACAGAATTCCTACTCTAATCACAGGGACTAGGAAAAATCCACTTCAAATAAACAGCAGCAGTAGTAAAAATACCCACTAGAAGAGTAGCAAAGAAGAACGAAACTGTCTTCCCTGGAATCATAGATATTTCCAGCAATATTTTCATACAGAACAAATCCACAAAAGAAAGTTAATGAGTAAGTCATTATTATTAACCAAAATAAACTGCAGAAGAAACAATTCAGTCACACAGCCATGATCTTCAAAATCACAAAATGAGAAAGTTCAACTTTTTTTAGTGAGGCACCTAAATGCGGCAACCAGATTTTCAGAAGTGTTGAGCTCTCAGGATGCCAACCATGAGGTTTACCAGATTTGCATTCAGAAGCATCAAAGAAGAAGACATAAAGACAAGAAAAGAAAAGAGATGAAAGCCTTGTAAACTAGAACAAGATACATGACAGGCTACTACAACTTTCTTTCCATCCAACCCATTCACAGACATCAGAAATTATTCTTTATCTAACCTCTTTGGGCCAAGAGATCAATCCTGAAAACAGCAAGATTACTACGCAGTTAGAGGATTGGCACTATTACAGTCACATACGTACGTTAGGAAAAAATCCCACATTTCTCTGGAAAGAAATTTGCTTTAAATACAGAAGACCCTCGTTTTTACCTATAAATCACAGTTGTCCTTCCAATTCTGTTTTTTATGAAGATGCCCATGAAGAAAATACCAAGGTGTATGTCATTTCCATGGTTATCCTGCAGGGAATGGATAATAAATTTAATTTAATAAAGAAACTGGTCAATATATTAATAGGAATGCATGCTGAAGTACCAAAGAGAAGCCCTTCAGTGTGGATGCAGGACTAACCTATATTTTGCTGCTTGACTGGACTCTGATTTTCATTATTTCAGAGCAGTTAGCACTTAAGGGGATTCATTGTGCTGAGTAGTGAGAACAGAGGAAGGCTAAGCGAGCTCAAAATTCTCCTCTCAAACACCAAGCAGACCACAAACTGGCATTCATTGTATAATACCCCACATCCCCTCTCTTTGTGTTTACAGCTATCTAGAGCCCCTAGGAATACCAAAAGCAATAGTTCTCTTACACATTCATGGTATTTCTCCAGACATCTGTTAAAACATGTAGAGATTTCAGAACACCACACCTGGAGACGGAATCCCTCTCCAAAGCTCTACCCTTCACACTTCCTCCTTTAAGTACTCCGTGTAGAAGTTCACAGCATGTCACCCCAAAAAGTACTTCCATCTCTATGCAGATACATCCTCCATTGATTTTCAATTGTTGGGTTAAATATTCAAGTGCACACACCACATAAAAACAAGGCAAAACCAGTGGACTCTAAGAAGTCCTATTGTTTTTGCACCTACCCATGTCTCCTTGTAGGCTCCTGTTTGAAAACCACATGCTCCTGATCCATTTTGCAATCAGTTTTCTTAAGAAAAACCTTTTCCTTTTTTTGGCTACAAAAGCTTAATACTGTTGACAAAGGGGTTTTTCTACATTTATCAACAAGCAAGAACAGTTCCCCCTCAGCTGCATATATAGTAATTGATTCACACTTTAAAGTGGTAAATAGAAATCACACTAACACCATGAGTGTGGTTAGAAAGAATGGCTAGAAGAAAGGATATGAGAGAAGCTAATGCACTGTGCCTGCACACGCTATAGGAACCAACATTTTAATAGCCCAGATCAGAGCTGTTCTCCTGGCCTTGCTGTGCTTGATCCTCAGAAGGCAACGATGGAGTATCTGCACCTATTTACCTACTGAGTGCTAGGCCTTTTGCAAACAAACCATGGATGGCAATTCATCCACAAGCCAGCAGAGAGTCAGCAGTTTAGTCTGATTAGAGGACAACACATTCTTCTGCCTTGTGCCAGGGGGAGTTTTACAAAGCAAAAAGATTGAGAATGTGTGGGGGAAAATGTGTGTATTTGTATACATACAAATACATGTATCTACGTGTATGCATGTATACACACAAATACCTATATGGAAAGAAAGACCTATATGTATTTCTAATAACATCTTCTACCAGGGAAAAAAGAGAAATCTTTCATTTTCCCCTTTGAATGCAGTTCTGTTTGCCTCCAAGGCCAGAATGCTGCTCCTTGATGCAAGGCTAACACTCTCCTGCCATTTTGCAGAGCACCCAAGTCCACTGTTCATACTGACCTTACTGACATATGCAATAATATCTAATGACACTTCCAACACAGAAATCTTTTGCTGTAGTATGCAGCATTATTCCAAACCAATTTGAGGAAAGCTTTCATTTCATTCATTGGCAATAAATATTCCAGAATTTACTTTGGTGGGTTGGAAGTTTTTTGCCATTCAGCTACTCCCCTCCAGGCCAATTCTGAGATTGGCACCAAAGGATCAATTTTGACTACAGCAGGAAGCTTGTTTTCTTTGGTGTGCGGGTTTGTTTGTTTTTAAATTCCACGTTATCTTTAACTAGCAGGAAAACCACTCACAGTCCCCACCTTAGGGTGGCTGGGTAGGTTAGTAAAGGGAAATGGGCCTTGTTGAGAACAGCAGTTTTCCGTTTCTCAGCACAACTTTATCATGGCAGCATGTGCTCCATAAGGCCACACATCCAGACAATCCATGGCAGAATGGGACTTCCACTGAAGGGAAAGTGACTGTAAACGCAAAATAATCCCTGAAATTCCCCCTTATTAAAAATGTCGGGAGGACCTGTGTGCACATATAAGAAACTAAGGAAAAGTGAAGTTAGTGCTTGGTAAGCAGTAACTTAGACATGAAAAGGTCTCATTTTCCGATCCTGTTAAAGATGACCAGAGCTGAGATTCATTTGCCCTGGCCACTCTCCCATAGATAGCACACTAAAGAAAAGCAAGGAGCATCTCTGATTCCCAAGAGAGCAAGCCCTAGCACAGAGCAACCTCTTCCGTGACAAGGATTTTCATGGAAGAGAAGTAGCACTACAGGCCTACGAAACCCTCATGCTGCAATGTCCATTCAAACTACCAGCAGTCATTTCACCCTCTGGAGCAGTTAAACAAGTCCTGTCTCTTTCGGACAAACACGACTTGCACGCAGTCCCCAAAGGGTGCTGCAGAGTTCTGCATTGCTTGATTCAGAGGTTCCTTTATAATATGCACTAACATACCTTCACAGGGAAAATCTCCTGTCCAAACCCATCCAGACGTTCCACTTCATTGATGTACATCAGCTCAGCTTCTGCTGCTGTAATGCCACTGCAATTAGATTAACAAAAGGCAGCAAATAGTTCAATATTACACACATACACACAAAAATACTGGCAAAAAAAATGGGACTTTCACAAACCACTTGAGAAGACACTTTGGAGAAGCTGCCTAGAAATGCACAACACAAAACCAACTTTCAGTGTTAGGATCATAATCAGCAAGGGGGGAAATTTTACTAAATGTCACTAAGGTAAGGTACAAAGCACAGTTCAAATTACAGGAGGAACAAACTGAACTGATCACATTACTCAGCTCCTTCAGCACACATCAAATCTTTTCCAGGCTTTATTAAACCATCAGGTTGTGGATAGTTTTGGATGGACAGCTTGAACCATAGGGGTGCTAATGTGCCTGAATATTATACAAGGCCACTGGAGTTTCTTAAAAAGACTTAAAAGCATTTTCAAGTTGGCTGTTCAAAAACACAGGGACCAAATCCAAAAGTTGAACAGATTCTCTTTCATAAGAGAGAACAAACCAGCTGAAAACTTTTACACACGTGTCTACACACGCTCCTGTCACAGCTCAGGAATTCAAACAGATTTCAGTTCCCAAAAGCAGGTCAGAATAGATTGCAGGTTGCTCCAAAAGAAAGCCGCTATTAATTTTTCTCCTCTTTGCTCCTCCTTACCACAGCTTACAAACAGAAATATAAGAACCAGACAAATACCTGGGAGAAGGGAGGTGGAATACGATCTACCTGCTGAAGTGAGGGGAAGTATTTGCCCTTTGTGTTGCAGAAATAGCACTATAGAGCACAGCAGGTGGGAAATCTTTCCTTTCAAGTCTGTGAGTTAACCAAGATCACACAAGCAGCCCATGGCAGGGAGAGAACAGAACCAGGCCTGTTCATGGCCGGCTTGGAAGCTATTCCTTTGGTTGCATCAAAGGCCCAGGCTTGCATTGAAACTCCAAACTGAGAATGGCCTTAGACTCAGAGACTGGTATTTGTCCTTTTACAGCCACTTTCTCTCATGTAATGGGGAATGCAGCATCCTTCACATAATATTCCTATTGCATATGACATGTGGGCACTACCATTTTTCCCATAACAGCACTCTAGAGGTTTGAACACTTCCACCATTGAAACACCTGGACAACATGAAAGAAGTCTGCTCACAAAGAAGGTTTTTTTACTGAAGCACTAATGCACACACTCCTAGCTCATTAACTAGTAACACTATACTGTGTCTTCTCCATGAGACTTAAAACTCAATTCCTGTTATTTTCATTTCCATTACACTGAGAGCATTTGTATCCCCCTCCTCTTGAAAGAGGCCCTCGGATCACCACTGATCAAGTCACAGGGTCTTTCGCCATCAGGAAGTAAATGAAATCAAAAAGAGAAAGGAGTCTACTGCATAGCACAAGTAGTGTTACACATGCTCATTAAACCTAAGGGTGCAAATGCTCGTTTATTTAGGATTAAGTTCCTCAGCCAGTTTGTGTTCACAAGAGGCAGACAATCTTTTGTGATGGACTAATTAAAAATCCACTGACACAAAGCATAATAGTAACATGAAGATAAGCTAGTTAAACACTGCCAGGAATGCATGGGGAGGCAGGGAAGTACTAGAAAAACGATAAAAAACTTTTAAAAAATAGTACAAACTTTATCACATCAAGCTCACCTGTGAGTTCGGTGCTCCTGAGCAACCTTTTGAGTCAGCTCCTCCAGGACAGCTTCATCCTGGGTCCAATCCTGTAAGAACATGAAGTAGCATCAAAAACTAGTCAACCAAAGAGAGAGAGGATAAAATGGCAGGCAGAAATTATGAGAACAGATATTTCAAGACTTTACTGTTCACGCTCTTCTAGGTAGTTACCAAGAGAGAACCCATCACTGACCACATTGAAAATTCAGATCATGGGATGCTGAAAATGTGCGAGAAGAACACAGAACTCTGGTGTTTTTGTGTTTTTTTTAACTTTTTTTGGGAGGGTAAAGCAATACTGTTGAAATAGGGGTAAGGTCCTTATTATTCCAAAATAGAGAACAGAATATAGGGCACAGATAAAGGATCTTTTCCTGGATAGGTACTGAACAAATCTCTAAAAGCTTGGAAATCTACAAATTAATATATACCTTTTAAAAACAGTCCAAAATAATACACAGACCATGGAAAATGAATTCATGAGTATTTTTTGTCCTGCAACATACAGGTACTCCCCTCCTCATGTTAAAGGGATTGAAAGTTTTGCTACCTCTGCAAATATGCATTATAACCTACTTTATGCTTGCAACACATTCCTGAGCAGAAATTTTTGTACTCTGCAAATTTAATAACATGCAGTAGAAACAATTCTGAAATAATTGGGAGCAAGTTAATAAAGGAAGTCTACTCATAAATTCAAGGCCAAAAAAAGGAAGCTGAAAAACTTTCTTGCAAAACCTCAAAGTTCTTACTTTTATTTAAGAAAGCCTTAAGGCTGCATGTAATGTACTTAAATACACTGCTTCTTGCTCAATGGGGCCCTCCCCTCTGATGTTGGCTTCTGCCACAAAAAAATGTGAAAGTGGTAGCGTGCTAATGAAAAATGGCATGGTACATGCCTATGCACAGCCACACACCTGTGGGGTGTACTGTGTACATAACTTTGTTCTTTTCACTGCTGAAGAAATGCCATTTGACACACACTGTAGCCTCGCAAGATCAAACAGCGCAAACGTAGCTGCCCCTCCCTCATCCACAAGCTCACTTCACTAATGAATTCACAGCAACGTTCTCGGTGGAGGCTTTTCTTACGCCCCAAATTCACTCAAACCCTTCAGCTTGCTTAGGGACTAGTTTGTATCTGCAGCACTTAGCCACCGTTATTGAAATATTGTAGTGAAATATTGCAGTGAAATATTTACTATTATGTTATCCATCCTCCCCAGAAGAGCAAAGTAATTAAAGAAATGTCTAGAGAAACAGTTGATTTAAGAGTAGGCTTCTGAAGGTGTAGGAAGCAGACACTCTGCTGATCTCCTTAAATTTAGCAATAGTGGCGTGGATGAAAGGCAAGATACCACAAAGTGATGGTAAACATGCAAAACAGAAGAGAGCTGACCACACCACCATGGAGGCAGCTGACACAAAAACAGAGGTTCGAAGAGATGGGCCCAAAGAGTAAATTGCCGAACCACAGAGAAATTAACCACCTGAAAGCTCATCTAGAGACCTAAAACCTCCCCTAATTTTTTTTCTGAATAGAAAAATAGTACCAGTGTATCCCTGGCAGTGTTCAAGGCCAGGTTGGATGGGGCATTGAGCAACCTGATCTAGTGGGAAGTGTCCCTCCCCATGGCAGGGATGTTGAAACTAAATGATCCTTAAGGTCCCTTCCAACCCAAACCACTCTGATTCATTCTTTTTGTAAATGAACTTCTGCAAAGTTCTTTCAAAACCAAGTGACACCCTGACAGCAACACTTTTCTCCTTATATATTTGCAGCCATCTTCTTTCCCGTTTAGGCTATCACACATGACTTCATAAGCCATCAACTACACACAAGATCATCAATTACTTATCAATAGATAAGATGGCTTACCAAAGAAATTCTGCTCCAGTAGAGAGGATAACAGAAATTTATTAGTGAAAGATTAATACTGAAGCCACATTCTACATGTATATTCTATGCAAAGCATATTCAGATCCTGTACATTCCCTTCTTCCTCCTGATTTTTTTCAGGTAGTTTTGAACTGTCTAGTGGCTCAAAATTGCACTTCCACTTCGAGACACCATACAGATGTCACCTTTTTGGACTTAAGAATGAACTGTCCGCTGCAGTTCCTGTACAAAGAGCATGGGTAAGTGGGATGAAATGCTTCTCAAGCCTCCAGATTACAGTGAGATGAATCATTCTCCCTCTACCGCTCCACTAATTGCAGAGGGAAACCAGATGCCTTAACTTCCAGGCAGCTACACTCAGGGCATGGGAACTCCACCCTGCTTCCAAATATTTTTTCCAGTTAGAAATAATTCCATGATCTTTTATATTTATGAAGCTTATACTAAATACTCATGCTGATGGACTTGTTCATCTAAGACAAAGCCAGCCTTAGCTTTAGCAGGCATTTGTTTTGGTTTTCTTCTTCTCTAATTCATCCTCCCAGAGAAGCTCAATGTCACAGACTGCAAGTGCTTGGCATTTGTCACCAAATTTCCAACATCATTAGTGATCTAAACGCCTTCCTAACCACTCAAGTTATTTGTTAGTTTCCAAATGTAAACTAAATTTACAGCACAGTCCCTGGAGAATGTTTTGAGAAGACTCGATTCAGGCATCACTTCAGCGCAACAGTCAGCTGATGTAAATCCACATTCTCTTCAGAAATGGCTGCATGGTTTGTCCTGTGACACAACATTTACTACAGCAGCAGCCCTTATATCCCCTTGATATGTCATGTTGCTAATAACACAGTGGTGCTGATATATACCTTTTAAAATAACTACAAATTCTCTTTTGAGTCAAAGATGTAAGTTTCTTTTGTTGACACCTATTCCTAGTGGAGGCTCAACGGGAACTGAAAATGGGCTGACATTCCATAGCATAGAATCATTCAGCTGCAATCAAGTTTTGGGGAGCAAATTTTGCTTCAACTAGGTCCAGCGCTGGTGCTTTTACTCTGTTATCAACAAAGCCATCTCTGAGTCACGGAGAAATTATTCACAAAAGACCACAAAAGAGAGGGATAAGGAACTCACCATAGGAAACAAGACATATTCTCGGAGGAAGTCATGAGATTCAAACTGATTATAGTCGCCAAAATCCGCTGGAAAAAAACAACACAATTACTCATTTTGGCACTTTCCACACATGTTAAGACCACACTCAACCTTTGCACAGATGCTTAATTTCAAGTGGGCGAGTTCTCTCTGAAGCCACAACCCAGCACAAAGATTTTTGCTTGTACTTTAGCTTTTAACATGGAAGTCTGAAAATAAGTGTTATTACCAGAGATCAAGTAACAGCCAACAAGTAATTCTTTCTTTTGATCCCTAATATAATGACCATTTGCAATACTTAAACATCAGGAGAGCAAGAGTTTGTTTTTCTGTAGCCTTCTTGAACTCATACCCCCATTAAAAACATGCTGGAATTGCCCAGCCTCTTTAAAAATCGTGCACACTTTTGCTTCTCCAACATTTCCAACCCTGACTAGGCAAAAAAAAAGAAAATTTAACATACCTTTGCTACAATTCTACACAGTTGAACAAAAGATTAATTTTACAGCCTATAAAAGTTAAAATCCAGTAGTCAATTTTATTAAAAATTGTCAACAACCAGCATGGGGGAAGTTTTATCCTTCTGCAGCCAATGGAACAGCACAAGGCATCGCGTTGGTTTAACTGACTGGCCCACACCTTTCTACTCACTTTTCTGCTTCTTCTACATCTCTCCAAAAGAAAATCATCTCCATGCTCACATTCACTCATATGTCAGGCTGAGGATTCATGACTAAATGTCCTTGAGACCATGGAGTTTTGGAAATGCTTCCTAAAGGCTAAACGACATTAAAAAACCCCAAACAATGCCTATATTTATCTATCTGTTAAATACACAACAGCTTATATCAAAAGAGTATCTTGCCAGGAGGTTTTTATTTTATATTAATTGAACAGGATCAAACGCCATCTACAAGATTCTCATATTATAGGAGCTGGAAATCCCCACCATAAATAATTTTATCTAAACATTCTTCCAAAGCTTCTAGACAATTTCACATATTGCAGGATGCCAAAAATGCAGTTTCATTTCGTTTCTACCTCAGAGTTATGTTTTAACATAAACAGAAAGAAATCAAAATGGGCATGAAACAGAGTCTGCGAGTTTAAAAGAAGTAAGTATTTCAAATACCTTCGGTTGCATCACATGCAAAGGACAAAGGAAGTTATACAACATCAGGAATAGTAGGATTGACTCACTCTCAAAATTAGGAAAAAGCTCCAAAAACACAGTGAAACATATTCAGTATCTATTCAGACCTAACTTACACAACGGAAAATCTTAATTTACCTAAATTAAAAGATTAATTATGGAATCTTATACATATATTTTCCTTTATTAGGCAAACACTTCAAGATTTGACAAGAAACATTTTCCCTTCAATTTTTAATGAAAATATAAGATACAAAACCAGCATTTCTACTGATCTAAAAAAAAGACCATATTAGCATTTCTCTCCATTGAACCTTGAATTGTCAAGAATCAGATCCTCATGTTTGCTATTTATGTATATACTTCCCCCTTCCCACTCATCAGAGAGCACGCAGAGAACATCATTGCTGAAACTCTGCCCCAAGTTCTCATAGTCAGTTGTGGATAAACTGAAACATACTTTATCCAAATACAAGGCTTCTTCCTCTGCACATACATATTATATGATTCCACTTTTATTGATGTCCTTAGGAGTCTCAGAATAAAAATCATGTTGTAAGAAGTAGTTTATTATTAACTTATAACTCACATAACAATTACGGTCATGTGTTCTTTCATACTTCATATAGCACTATACAGCAAAATGAGATTTTAATTAAAGGCAAAATTAAAGCTGCTGCCGTGCTCTTTGATGTAATTTGCATTTCAAACTAGAGAACGTGAAGCAAATTCATTACTGCAAAGTACTCCGTGGTCAGGGCTGGAAGAACTGGAGTTTTGTTGAGATTCGCTTGCATGAATTTTAGAAATAGGTAAATTGAGCACTGTGATGTGGTCCCTCATTCCCTGCCTGAGGCTGTGAGCGTTCCATCCACGGCAGTCCACCCATGCACTTTGGAATCAATTGGAAACCCAGCTGTCGTGAGCAGGAGTCATACAAGGCCTCAGTGCCCAGTCAAGATAGAGGACAAACCGAAAGAGTCATTCCTGGAAAAAGGCTATGGGGTCATGTCATCCTACCTTGCACTGCCAGACCAGCCAGTCGAATTCCCTGCTCGAATGAGGATATCAACCGTCCATCAAGAACATCCTTTTTCACCTGTAGGTAATACTGATACCTAAAAAAAAAAAAAAGGCACAAATTACAGTATCTATCTTGCACATTTCCCACAGGGAAAAAAAAAGATTGCGGAAAGGAAGGAAAAAATCACCCCAAGTGGGTCAGGCTGTTGAACAGCAGGTCTGTACCCGGCTTCAGAAGCTCCATATTACCACAACAAATCAATATATGATCCCCACCTGTGCAGTGCTTCCAGATGGATGAAAGGGAAAATGAAAACTTTTAGTTTGTGTTCCCTAGAGCACATAGAAGAGGGACATCTGCTAAGATTACCTCTTTTATAACGTTCATAGAGGTTACTGAAGACCATGCAATCCCCAGTGCAAAAAGAGGCTGTTCCATATTGCTTCCACTGTTTTTGCTCCAGAGTCACCATTTTGATTGAAGAAACAGAATTTTAGCAATACACTTCGGTCTGCTGATTTAACTTAAACTATGGCCCATATAAAAGGTTTATTTATTAACTGGCATTTTTCATGTGTACGGATGACTAAGACACACAAACCAAGCAAACACAGCTTCTAATATGGTCCATGTGTGCAATCAGCCTCATGCTCCCAACCTCTAGGTGCAGCTGGGTGACCCAAATTAGGAACCTCAAAACTCAAAAAATGGACTTTTTCAGGCTGTGAGCAGACACAACAGCCTGGCTGCAGCTGAAGCAGGTTCAGAGGTTATTGCACCCTTCAGCTGCATGTCTGCTCGCTCCCTGAAACAGAGGGCATCCACTTAAAATACCATGGATTTAAGAAAGAATTGCTTGAGATAAACTGGGATAGAAAGAAATGGTACACAAACATGCCAGCCAGTCCCAGAGACTGCAAGCTCTGCAAGGCAGACAGCGAACAGCAGTCAAAATCTGTGGGCAGTAAACGCCTAACTGGGCTCAGCTACAACCAGCAAAGCACATCTGACCTTACCTCTGAACCTCTTGGCAAAGAAGCTGTTCTGGCCTTGTTTTAGAGTGTGTCAGCTTCCCAGCCCCAGCAGAAGGGAGAACCACTGCAACATCACCCACAGAACAGGAACTGTGCTGCCTTAACTATGCTTGCAAACGTTACTGTTTGTGTTGAGGTGTAAGAAAAATATAATCTCATTTTAAATGCTCAGATTTGGCTTTCACACAGCCTAATGAAGATTAAAACTTGAGGGGATTTTGAAATTTGATTGAGAGAGGCAGGCTAAAAAGCATACGGCTTCTCAGCTTGAGCCCTGTGCCTCAGCCCCAGGTTTTACACTTGCTTGGTCCAAGAGACAAATCAGCTTCTTTGCACTCCTTTGCAGTGAGCAAATCCCAACTCTGAAAACACGCACACTTTCATAGAAGCTTGACATAAGCTTTTTATCAACTATGCAGGTGAGCAAGTGTTTGATGAATATGGTCTTCAAGATGCACAATCCTAAAAGCAGCTATTTGGGTCCATGCTACCTATACACACAAGTTACATATTCTAGTCTAACAAGGAGAGTAAAATCCACATCTGCCATAAAAATAAAGCTATTGTTAAAACAAACACAGAGTTAAGAGGCTACATGAAACTTTAACCAATGTCAAATCTTATAGTGACATCCCAGCTGTACAGAAGTCAAGAATGTCACTGGCTGTAAGGGAGCTATGATTTCAACCAGTGTCCACACAACTACAGACAGATCACAGAAGAATTACTTAGTTAAGCATCACCAAAATACAGCGCAAATGCAGGTACTGTAGTATCAAATATTATGACCTAGACTTTCAAAAGAAACATTGCTCTGGGGTTTGAGTTGCCATATGACTTGCCATCAGAATACAGGGTAAGCAAGGAAGGAAACATTGCTTAGTGTCTGCCTTGGACAATGTGGAATTCTCAAGAGCTGTCTCCACAGCTTTCCCCCAACACTGTCTTTGACCAGTAGCTTCCAAAACTGAAAAAAAAAACAAAACTCACACCCTAGACAGATGTTAGAAAAGTTACGGCAAATAAGGAGCGCACACACATAAACACAGTTACACACTCACGCTCAGACACACTGTTACACTCAGACATACACACACACACACAGAGCTACACACTCACAGAGACAGCAGACAGTACCCATAATCTGAGAAAAACGCCCATTTACAGGTGTTTCACTTGATCGCCAGGAAGAGGTCACATTTAAAAATCTTAATAGGAATATTCTACAACATTATGGAATCACAGAATGGGTTGGATTGGAAGAGATATTAAAGATCATCTAGTGAGTTTAGGAATTATTATATATTGTAGATTGACATGCAGTAAGAGTTTAAGGGATGTATATAATTGGTGCTCTGACATTGGTATCTGTCAGGGAAAAAATCTCATGGAGAAAGTTGTCACTTTTCACAGGCAAACGCACTGAAATGCAATCACTCACTGTGGCCCTGGCACCTGTTTCAGTGAAAGTGCCAAGATAATCTGAAGAACATTGAGGCAGAAATCTGTGGTTGGTACCTGCTTCCTCTTTACCCCTGTACTGACAGTGACAAGTGACACCCACCTAAGGAGTCCCCTGACATCTCTGTTCATGCTGTCCAAACAAAACATGAACATCTCTCCCCAGGCATGGACTCGGGTGGCTAATTCCACTGTCAGGGCAGAGGAGGAGGAGGATACCCTGGAGGAAGCTCCACTAGAAGGCTCTAATAACTCCACCAGCCACAGATTCATGGCTCAGCCATGCTGCAAAACTGTGGTCAGGCTCCCTGCCCAGCCAACGGAGAGGAGCAACTAGCCCACATTCTGTCAGGGATTTGAGGCTCCTCCATCTGAAATTAAATGAAATGCTGTTATTATGCGACTATGCTAACTGAGACTGCTCTTTGTTCACTTGGATTGCAAACGTAGATCTATAATTTGAGGGAAATCAAACATTTTAAAAAATGTTTCAGCTATAGATTCACTGGGGAAAGCTGTTCCAGGACAGCAGACAAAAGCATGCATTTCATAAGCCTTCTATTAGGTGGTTTAGTTGGGAAAGTATATGGAAAGTGAACAAAAGAGAAGTTTGCAATCTGCACCCCCAAATAATAAAAGACAAAATTCAAAATTAAGATTTGTGAAGCTTTAATCACAAAGCCATTCTGGCATACCAGAGGAGAGCAGGGCAGAAAAGACACCACCATAGCCCAGACAGCCTAGAGCTGAAATCTCACTTTCATTGCTCACTTTGGGTTAAACATTATTAGCAGAGCCATTGTGTATTCAATATAATAAAGGCTACTGCAGTTTGCCAGCCTGTAGCTAATTCCAAGGGGAATGGGAGTGGACAACAAGTCTGAACAAAGCCACCATTATAAGGATATCATTTCCCACAACTCTATTTAGCCAACACACAAAACATTAAAAGTATATTTGCATGTATTGCATCAAAAAGCACATTTTTATAGAGTAAAGAAGCTGCAACTGGATGACTACGAGACAACATCTCAACTCCAGAATAAACATCTGTATTTTGGCAATCCTTACTATGAAAGGAAAAAAAAAACCATCAAAACCCAATGGTATTAGCAAGCAGGAGATAAGGGTACTGGTTTTAAAATTTAATTTCAACACCCAGAATCAGACTCTGCTACAGCTGCATAAATGTAGGGAAACTCTATTTGTTCAAACAATTCTGCGTGGACCCCCCCTCCCAAGACCAGGGTTCACATTTGTTCTCCTGTCACTTCAAAAAAGAACATGGATGTCTGTATAGCGTCACTGAATTCATTGCAACCTTCCATGACCCCTGTTCATCTGATGCAAAACCCCTGGTGCTATTTGACACATGCAGAAAATCACTCAATTTCACTGGTTTCCATTCTCCTCAACAACCAATGTTTCCGATATCATAAGCCATGCAGAACCTGGCCTGACCAACACCAGAAGTGAGATCTTTGTAGAGAAAGTAAAGGATGGTTTACAAAAGTAAGAATATGGGCTAGGTTTGCAGAGTAATTGTATTCTATCTTCAGGATTTTCTTACTAGTAACTTCCACAAAGAACCACAAGGCAAATACTTCCTTAATTTAATAATTACTCAGTATCATCAGATCCACTAGCCTTAGTAATCAAGCAGCATCAAACTCTGCTAGGAAATGTACAGGAACAGAACAAAAAAATTATTTTTTCCCAGAGATTTACAGTCTAAATGTATATTTTATACAATAAGGTGACAGGATTGAGATAATAAGGTTTAATACTGTTTGAATTGTGACCTGTTTGGATTTTTGTTATTTTTCCTGGTTTTACTTGCCTTCTCTGTACATCAAGAAGGGTTTGTAATATACACATTATCTCCAATGCAGCAGGAAACACTTAAAAAGCTTTTCTTTTTAATCAGTTTGTTTTATTTGGAAATTTCAAGCCAATATAAATACATCACAGTTTCAATACCAATAAATACTTACCTTTAGAGTATCTGAAAACAAACAAAGCACTACAAAACATGTATTAGTTACCCAAGAGGTACAACTCCTTTACAATCATTTCTAATGATGCAATTACTGGCATGACTAACTTTTTTATAACTCATTAGGTACCATTTTGGCATCAAGCCTATCTATTGGATAACTGCATAGCTATGTAATTTAACTTCTTCTCTAGAGGAAAAGAGAACTGCTTTACCATTTCGTGTCTCCAAAAGAAGAAACCTTTAAGACTCAAAGGAGAAACAGATTGGTCCACAAGTGGTTTAGCTCAAGAACTTTAGCTCTTTTCCAACTTCAAAAAAAAATTGCAATTAGAGTACAATATGATCTTCTAAAATTAGGAGCACAATAAAAGTCTCATTGAGTCACAACAACAGTCCGAGTCAGCTCGTCTGAGATTATCTTAGTATGGTAATATATTTCTGAGGAGAGATGCTGCAATGTACACTTATGCAATAATGTGCCCACAGGGGAAGCGGTTTCTCCAGAACAGAGGCCTTTTACATTTACGAAAATTATTTTAAGCACTAGCTTTGATATTGATGTGTCTATTGTTCACCTCACACCTTAAAACCTGCCATGATTTTGGCTCTGATAATATTTAGCAAGAGGATTCCATAGATACCTATAGGCTACATTTGAAACAGAAGCCCATTGTTTTATTTTGAGGACATATTTTCTAAGCTTTTGAGGTAGATGAGCCAATGACTCGGATATTCAGTGGGCAACCAAAGGAACTCACTGATAATGTCCAAAAAGTGATTTCTATTTATTTATTACATATTCGAGACAATCGTATTAGTATTTAACTCTTGCTGGTAACTTTTCTGAGAAAAACACGTTGTAACGTATTAACGATGATTAACCTAATTCTATAGAATATCTGAGGTTGGTGAAGCTACTTATGTAAACTTGGGCAGGAATCCAAGATAGATTTGGGAGATCTAGGTTTTGTTCCCAAGTTTCAATCCCAAGTACTACTTACTGGATGCTGCTTATTTCATGTGGGTCACTCAATATACTGTAACAAAGCTGACTTGCAAACTTGGACTGGATTTTATACGCTAAGGAAGGCAGACAGGCAGACAAGACTGGTCTTTTCAAATGCAACATCAGTATATTGGCAAAGATGGTGTTATGATTTCTGAGCCTGAGCATGCTGAAACACATTTTGGAGGCAATGATTCAATCAGCACATCTTAATCTAAAGGCACTTAAAAAAAAAAAAAAAAAAATACATAGATCCATGATGTCATTGTCAGTAACACAGAGCTAATGCCTCGTCTTTGCCACTTTAAAAACTTAGATGGGGTTGATAAACAGAACATCTCTAGTTCACTCCTTTGGAATTTCATCACCTTCTCTCCCAGCAAAAGTCTGATGTTTCACAGTACAAGACAACAGCCATTTATCTGGGATTTGTGTTAGAATATAAAAAGCAATGGCAGTGTTTTCACTAATAGAAGGGTAATATTTTTGGAAGGGTATTATTGAGAATGAGTCTACCACACCCTGTCACAGACCTTCAGGAAGATCAGCAGACTCACCAGAAAAAAAGAGTGAAGGAGACTAGAGAGCCTTTGTCACACATGCAGGAGGAAATTCCTTCAGAAGTTCAAACTGTCAATGCCAATAGTAAAAACACTGTCATAACATCTTCCAGGGTAAGAGCTCTTTGATCATAACAACCTTAGAGGGTAGGTCAAGGTTAGCTTCAGGTAACTGAGAAATGACGCTGTTCAAAAGCAACATCCAACTGCCTACATCCTGGTTTCCTCCAGCAGCTGGATGGAAAACATGACTGACACTAAAAACTAAATAAACACATGGAAAGATTTGTGTCATTCCCCTTCCTAAGGAGACAGAACAATGCTGGGATAGCATCGTATTCACACATTTGACTGAAAAAAACGAGAACAGATCAAAACACAGTTCCTATCACCTACTTCCAGATCACTCAATCTCTCTAAAAGCAACAGATTATAGTTAAAGGGGAAAAGAGGGGATTTGGCTATAACAGATTAACTTCACAATGATGGTCACTTTCCACTCATTTTGATATGCAGTTTGTGAGATAAGGACAAATGACACAGAGCCTGGATGCCTGGGGCTTGCTTGGTGAGCTGCAGTGAGGCACGCAGTGAAAGGCCAGCTACCACAGTTGACCAGTGAGGTTCCTACCAAAGGCCAATGCCTTCCAAAGCTTAAGGGCCAGCTCCACAGTCAGCTCTTGGCTAAGGATACTAGAACAGGAAACTTTGCACAGCTGAAGACAGCCTGATGAGAATTGTGTACTGCTTAGTTGTTGTTCACCCCCTCCATTTCAACAGTTGACTACTGAAAGGTTGTTAGTTTGTATGCATTCCCCAAAAGACAATTCAAATTCCAGATCTCCACCCCCTCCAGTTCTTTATACAGCTGGCACATTATTTCAAAAGTAAATGCAAAGTATTTTAAGAGCAATAAGGTTTTTATCCTGGCATGAATCAGTCAACAATGCCAAATTTCTGCAGAAAAATTGAGCACTTAAAGAAAAGTATGTTTGTATTACAAATGGATATTGACTGTTTAGGAAGGTAACACAGGCTCTATAACCTCTCCCATAGAAGCAGTACATGCTTCCAGTGTAGCCTGGTATCAAAGTGCTGTGGCTCTTTGCCCAGAGTTAAAGGGATGGCCGGCGAAGCCCTCAGCAGTGAGACAGGAGATAACAGCGTCACACTCAGCATTCTCACTGGCAGCAAAAGAGGGAGCTTGCATTGGAAAGAAGTGCTCTGCCAGTGGTTTTCTTTTCCTGCCACTTCTGATGGGCCACAAGCACAGACATGCACCCAGGCCTTGTTGCAGCCCGCAGACGTGACACAAGCCTTCCAAAACACGCACTCCTTCCATGAGAGGCTTAGCCACCAGGTGCAGCTTCACCATATCCACCAATTTCTCTATATTTAAACAGAACCCCCCCCCAACCACAACAGGTCCATCCTCTGTACTTGCACTTTTTGTTAAGAGTGTATTATGCATTTTGCATACTCCAAGTTCAAATAAACCCACAAGCACAAAGTGAAACTTTAAATAAAAAGGCCAGCAATGGCATGCTTTAGCAAGAAAGGAAGGCATGCCACAACCTGATCTTGATTTTCTGCTCTTGAACTATTGAATTAATTATAACAAATTACAGGGAGCCCCACTACAATTTATAAGCACAATAAACTCCCTTACAACCACCTATAATTTTATCAGAGTTAATCCAAATACCTAAAGAATTATACAGCACACAACTTCAACATGCCTTTTAGAGTTAAAAAACCAGGGGAAGCCATATTCTCTTGTCTTCTGAGCCTTTCCACTTAGAAAAGGCTACGTTTGGTCTCTGCCAATTGGAGTCCAGCAAACCCTGGTGACACCACCATAGAATTCATCTTTATAAAGGCTGGAGTGGGATTACAAACATAAAGCAAAACAAAATCATATAATGCAAACAAATCTATATTTTAGCATTTTTAACTGAAAATAAACCCCATTCCATGCAAGCATAAATATTACACAAACACTAGAATAAAAAATTTGGGAGCAAAGAGTTTGTTATCCACACATCTTTGAAAAAAGCCATGCATCCATTTGGTTTGGGTTTTAAACACATGCTTAAGTGTTATTTTTCAACATGGCAGTCGTACTGACTTGAGACTAGGCTTGAAAACCTGCTCAGCTATGTGCTCATATCTCCTGAACTGAGCAAAACACTTGCATTTGGCTACAGAGATCCAAAAGTTACAGCTCAGGAGACTATTTTTGCTTTTTAGGTTCACTTTGTTTTTTTGATCACAAAAAGAAAAGGTAGGACTGAGTCAGGTGGGTGAACTGCAGCAATGCCGCATACTGCTTTTCACAACATGGTTGGGTTTTTCTGAGTGCACTCCCACAATATCTCCCACAACTGCTGCCTCCACCTTCACCTTCCTCTGAACACAGTCTTCCCCATTCCCACAGAGTGTCCCAGGGCTCTTCCTCCTCGCCCTGAGCTGTGTGTCCCAGAGGCTATTGCTCTGATAATAAATATTTATTTATTTCTTAAATAAATCATATTTAATGGATAATAAACCAATTCTCCTAGCCAGCACTTGTCCTTTGGTGCCTGACACAAAAGATGGGCTCCAACCAAGAACGGGAGCTCCAACCACATAGAGGCCCCACCTTCATACAGGTGCTCACTCAGTTGCCATGGCATGCAGCCTGTGTGTCATTTCCCACTTGGTTAGTCACATCCTCAGAACAGCAGGTCCCACACACACAGAGCAACTCATGCCCCCAGATCTTCAGGTGGCATAAACCAAAACCAACCTGAAATGGCAGCTGTGAGGACTCATCCTCACAAAGATGTAAAAATGGAAAGATAAAGCCGTGGCTGTGTATGCTGAAGACTGCTTAACTTCCTGAGGGAGAGGAGCACAAAAAACCCCTGTTGGTCTTCCCCGATTTGGAACTAGATTTCAGCAAATATGAAAAAAGTTAAAAATACCTTGTGTTTACTTCCATTATTCATACGTGTTGACTCAGTTCAAAATATGCTGCTCCCTGCCCTGAAAAGCAAGGCAGCTAACCTTCAAGCTGTATCTACTGTGGGAAAAGGTGGTTTAAGCTACATATGGAAGCAATATGAGTCAACAGTTTGAAAATTCTCCTGGTAGCCAGCCAGGTTAATGGCCAAGCAGGTTAGAATATCATGTTAAAAAAAATGTGGTGAGTTAACTAGAACAAATGTATACTCCAGCTCATACTAGGCAGTACTGAAAATAAATAGATAACCTTTTTTTTTTTTTTTTTAAATGGGGCTTGAGTATAGGCATAACTATTCTTTGGACCCAAAACAAACATGAAGAGTTCTCATAGCCCGATTCTCTTCCCCTCATTGTGTCAGTTGAAACAATAAAATATAATGTATATACCCCATAAGCCCCATTTCATTTTTCAATATATATTTTAAATATTCTCCTTCCATACAGCTTTAAACTCTGGAATGACTCAAGTCCACCATGTTTTTCTGGTTAAATATACTGCTGTGCACTGATGCAAAAGCTGAACTGAGTGATCACAAATACCAGTGAACAACTGGCATGCATATGTAAGCATCCAGAAGCAGATCACAAAATAATTGCTTTGTGGGTGCAGAGCAGCATGCAAGTGTATTCAGGTGTTACTTTATTCAAAGAGCAAGTGAACACGTTCAAACTTACAGAAGAATGTGTGCTTAGTCTGAACTTAACAAAAAACAAAACAAGCTCTGGTGAGCCTGCAGTGAAACCTCATCCGTGAATTTATGGAGCTCATTTCCAAAACCCTATCAGTGAAACCTTTAAGTAGTATCCCAACCTCATATAATCAATGTCTGAGAAAGCTCTACTGATTTAGTGGAATTTTACCTGGTGGGGAGTTAAAATCCAGTCCATTGGCTACTGCCTTTTACAGTAATCTGTCCTGGCAATAAGAAAACACTTCTTGAAATGTGACACAATGAAGTTGCTGCCTATCTATAGGTCGTCAGTACAACACCTTATATTCCTGTGAAAAGACTGATGGAGCATCCACATTAGCAGCACTGCCAGCTGAAAACAGGAAACCCACACCACCATGTAAATCATGCAACAAAACCACGGCCCAGGAAGTTGTAACATCCCAGTGAACGCAAGCCTGCAAAAGTGAACACAGCTCTGATAACAACGGGATGTTGCCAGGGAAATATGTGAATCCGTGCCCTGTTGGGTGGGTAAAATAGATCCATTTCATGAAATGAATAATTATTCTTTGTAAAAGCTTCAAAAACAGCTGAAGATATCAAGTGCAAAAGCAGCTGCCAAAGATAAAACAGTGAACCAGTAAACATCTCACTGCACAGGAATCTGCCATCTTCCGACACTGAGATTTCTGCCAAATTCTTGTGGAGATTCTCAGCTGCATAAGGGCACAACACAAATGCTTCTTTTAAACACATTTGGAGACTTCAGGGATCTACTGACATCCAACTGCAGCTCCTTTAGTGCTATACCCTGCCAGCAAGACAAAAAAAATTAAAGGTATTCGGATCACTGAAAAAGGTATGTTTAGAACTAAGTCTTCATGGTTTGTGTCTCAGCTATAAGAGAAGGGAAAAAGTTTGCTCCAGACTGCAGTACAAACTTCAACATTGAATTAATTTAATTGAAGACTGGTAGTGCTACCATAACCAAGATTTCCACTGTCTTAATTTAAAAAGCAGATAGAAATCCCAAACAAAACTCACAGATCTGTTTGCTCACATGCTGCTGCTTCTAGTGGCTTGACCCTCTTCCTGATGCTGTAGAAAAATTTCAGACATCTATCTGGGACCAATGATAGAAGACCAATGATCCACATTTCCCTTTTCAAAAGACACAGTAAGAAAGAGAGAACGAACCACCTGCAGAAAGTGATGCACAACAGAGGAACCCTGAATCACACTGTGGAAATGCCCATTTCTTCTCACTGATTACACAAAGTCTGGAGGAACTTTCACTCTTTAAGGCTTCATCAGGAGCAGCAACAAGACTGAGGCAGGACTGGCGTGTGTCACAAAGAGTTCAAGGAGTACATCCCCTAGCAGTCCGCACTTGCCTGAGGAGAATCTGCCAAGTCCCTGTTACTGCATTATATGGGAAGACAAACAGGAGAATACCAGCCCCAGCCTAGGTAATGCAGTCATCTGTCCAAACCAGTGCCTTAAACCACCCTGGGAGACAAGTCAGGAGCACATGCCAGTGTCTGAGGTGCACCAGAACATCCACCCCGTGCACAGCGCTCCTTAATGAGTGGGAAACCTCCCTCTGCAGTTACACACACTGCTG
Organism: Eulacestoma nigropectus; assembly: GCA_013397775.1. NCBI lineage: Eukaryota > Metazoa > Chordata > Aves > Passeriformes > Eulacestoma > Eulacestoma nigropectus. The sequence goes on from VZTE01001498.1 coordinate 1,092,335, forward strand.
CTACACCTGGAGGGAAAAAAAAGGCAGCCAAGCAGTTTGCAGCAGTCTAAATGACAAAGGCAGTCAGCGGCTCAGTTCCTAAACTAGAGGAGGAATTATCTTTTTCATCTTCATTTGAGGAGATACAAAAACACTGATGGGCACTTCTGTGACTCAAGCAGCTAGGGATGACAAGTGTTTTCCCTTTTTCCACTTTTCTTATCCTTTCTCCTTTAAACCAGAACATCAAAGCTAACATCTTTTTTTCTAAATCCCTCTATTTGCTTCTAGTTGCATCTGTCTGGTTTAAAGAGACAACAATACACTAAGAACCTTCAGGGAAGAAAATCTCTCATAACTGATTCTATTGAGAGTCATTCCAAAAGCAGGGGCTTTTTCATTAAGTTTACAGAAACCTCTCAGTTTGTGGATGGGAACTTCCAGTCCATCATGGTGATGGCAGCACGCTCCCATCAGTCAGGAAACATTAGACTTGAATTTCCAGTCTAGAGAATAGCACTTCTATTCAGAAATAAAACTATTATGACACAAGTCTGTTCTTTGTTTGTCATTTTGTATCTCTGCATCCTGCCTTAGGCCTGACACAGTCCTTGAGGGTAAATACCTAGGTGAAGGGTTCTTGTACAGTTTACAAGTGGAAGTAGATCTAGCAAGGCCATGTTGTTAAATACAACTTTTGACAAATCCTCCAGCTGTGTAAGCAGAAGGTTACTATCCCTACACTCATCCTCCCACCTTAAGACACTGCAGTTCAAACAAAGCAGGACACCATTTTCCACCTCATTCCAAAAAGTAGGTTAAGTCGCAGTTTTCATGAGGTTCTACTAACAATTACAGCAAGATTTAAAACCACTTTTAACCAGCTACTAACACAAAACACATTCAGGAAGCAAAAGGGACTCATTCAGATCATACAAGCAGACTTCCAATAGATTTTCCATTAAATACACGCACACATGGAATGGGTACTGCTAGCAGTACAGCCAGAGATATGCAACTATGTGTGTGTGGCACTGGGAAATCTAACAGGAGAAAGCCAAGGAGCAGGAAGAGCAGGATTTAAACAGAAGACAACTCCAGGTTATCACAGTGATCCACCTAACACAAGTGCTTATCACCAAGCAGCAGTGCAGACAGCTTCCTCAGAGGCTGAGAAACAAAAAGCAGCAGGTGTGACTCATCCAAACACAGCTCCATACACAAAGCAAGCTCTTCACTGATGAAAGCAGAAGACCAGATTACTAGTTTCAGTACCATTTCAACTGTCAGATATCACAAAATAAATATATAGGCCACTCAAACTGTTTTTGTTTATTTGCAGGAAGGCAGAACAACTTTTTCTCCTGCAGCAGAAGCTGGTTAGACCTTCAAAGCAAGTTTCAAAATGCTTTATGTATTTCCTTCTCTTTAAGGATTATAAAATGTCTCAAGTACTAGGTTCAGTCTCATGGACCCTCAGCTCTTCTTTCTGGAATTAAGGTTCAATCCTGACAGTCTACGTAATCAAGACACATTCTTAACACAGTGGTTTGCAGCCGTGTCCTATCATAAACAGTCACTTCCTCTGGTGACCAGGAACAGGACATGAGGAAATGGAATGAAGCTGCCTCAGGGGAAGTACTTACACCGGGAGTGTAAGAGACAGGGACAAAGCAGGGCCTGTTGTGATAAGACAAGAGGCGATGTTTTTAAACTAAAAGAGGGTAGATTTAGTCTAGATATGATGAAGAAATTATTTACAGTGAGAGTGGTGAAGTGAGAGTGGTGGAACAGGTTGCCCAGAGAGGTGGTGAATGTCCCATCCCTAGAAACATTCAAGATCAGGTTGAATGGAGCTCTGGGCATCCTGATCTAGATGAAGAGGTCCCTACTCATTGCAGGGAGGTTGGACTAGATGTCACTTCCAACCCAAACTATTCTATGATTCTTCTGTGATTCCAAGTTCAGATTGGATATGAGGAAAAGATTCTTCACCTACAGGGTGGCTGGTCACTAGAACAGCCTGTCAAGGAAACTGACTACAGTACCAGCCTGACGGTGTTCAAGGAGCACCTGAATGATGCTTTAAATCGTATGATTTAGTTTTAAGTAGTCCTGCCAGGAGCAGGGAGTTGGGTTCAGTGATTGTTATGGGCCCCTTCCAACTTGAGAGATTCTGTGATTTAGTGAATCCTCTTCTGTCCTGTTGCATATCTACATTTTCTATCTGGCTCCTCACGCACTTTTGAAATGGATGTACAACTACTGTACTGTCATCTCTGAAGTTTCACAGACCACACATCAACCTCCCTCAAAGCCATACTATTATTGAAGAATGATACTTCTTTGTTTGGTAAAGCTGGGTGTTCTTTTTCCTTCTGGTTTTTAAGAGCTATAGAGTATTTGGAGTCATACCTTTCATGCCTTTCTTTACTTGCTCTTTAACAATCCAGTTTGAGTTGTGCTTTGAACATAAAAAAAATTCCAGACTGAAATTCATATCATTACGTCATTTCAAGAGCTGCAAAGTTTAGGGAAAAGCCCAACATAATAAAAGTCACAAGCATGGATAATAAAATTGCTACATCGTACCCAGCCGCAGAATTCTTGTTAAAAAATCTGAATCATTTACGGTTGTCAACCGTGGTAAAAGCCATCCACATTGCTTCTCCAATATACAGGTTCAGCCAGTGTCTCCAACAGCACATGTGCCCAAGTGGACAAGAAAAGGAAATCCAAAGTACTTTTTCCAAGTGCAAATGCCTGCACTATCGTGACTGGCATGGAGGGAGCCAACCTGGACTACCTAAGACCAGAGAGGAAGCTCCCTCACCTTGTGTAAATGGTATATCATTACTAGATGAGAAGAACAGAACCTCAGAATGCAATCTTTGCTTCCATTTAAAAAGGCCCAATAAAAAAGGGCTAGATTACTCCAAAAGTGTATGTTCTACTAAAATTAAATTTAGAAACAGCTCCCATCAGGAAAGCAATATGTTAGTACACGTGACTAAGCCCCAGAACATAAAATTAGTATTATTTCCTTATGATCAGATATAAATGTGAATCTGCCTAATGCCAAGACATTCCTGTTGCAACATTTCTAACCATCACAGCCACTGCCTTCAAAACACAGTAAAGCAAGAATGCAGGCTGAAAGTATCCTACACTGTATTTATAGTTATGCAATGCTATTTTTTAGAGTTGCTACATATGTACTGCCCAACCACACACATGAAAACACATTCACTTTCTGGTCTAAAAGCACAGTATAATGTAATAGATTAGATCTAAGCGTCAACAGTTTCTTAAAATATCTGGCACAAAGAGCTCAGCTTTCAATAACCAACACACAGAGAACAAGCTCCCCATTCACTGAAGAAAGTCAGCTGGGAGAAGGGTTTGCCCTCCTCAGCAAATATTTTATAAACAGGGAATTAATGTTGAATCAGGTCTGCCTTGAAGGAGTTCTTACTTTTAAGTCAAAGTTTAAACATCCACAAAATACACATCCAAAAAGAACCAACTCAAAAATATTACTGAAAAGCAAAGCAACATATACACTGCAATAATATGAAGACAAGAAGACCCAGGCAAATGCTGCACATTATTTGTTGTTGCTGTCCTCTAAATACAACATGAAAGCTAATTAAGTATCAGGGTGTTTACAACAAGGCAGGTACAAGCCCAATGTGTGTTTTATGTTGCAGTAGCCACTAATATTGAAAAAGTCTAATAATTAAAACAAAACAATAAAACCATCAAAGGAGCACCAAAACGTGAATATCCCAGACTGTCTAAGCCTGGGTGGCCACCCAGGGCTCTTAGGACTCATCCAGCTTGCATGCAGTTCCAGAGCTGCTCCCTTGACTGGGCTACATGAGCCCAAATTCCTGCAGCTGGAAGGAAGGGAACAGAAAAGGAAAAAAGAAAAGAAAAAAAGGAAAAAAGAAAAAAAAAGAAA